>MU224623.1:2879865-2916117 GCA_018584345.1 Thuja plicata
TGAGCCCATTTTGATATCTAGCCAATCTAATGCTTTCATCCTCCATTACCTTGGACCTCAAACATAACTTTTGAAACTCCTCTATATATGCTTGGACTTCAAGGTCTTTTTGTCTGAGATTTTGTCTTTCTCTATGCATTTGAACTTCATATTCATTCGGGAGATAAGTTTGTTTCAACATTGCCAACATACCTTTCCATGACATAATAGGACTCTTGCCCTCTTTCTCCCTTTCATTCTGAACAAATTTCCACCAGGTAAGTGTTGGTCCTCTTAATATAGACTTGGCCACCTTGATTTTTTGAGCATTAGTCACCCCATCACATTCAAAATGATTCTCAAGGCTGTCTATCCAATCTAAAACCAAATCAACATCCATTTGTCCATTAAACAATGGCACACCCTCCAAGGCTTTACCACTCAAAGATTTGATTGCCTTCAAGAAGGGTTCCTCAGGTAAGACCAGATCAGGGGTAGGCATTTCTTCATCTAAGTCCCACTCCTTCCCCTTAGCTTCCTTTTCCTCTTTCTAGTCCACCTTGTCCTTTACACTATCTGCCTTAGCTCGGACTTCATTCAAGAGTTGCTCCATTTGAGCCAACCTCTCTCTAAGAAACCTGTTATCCTCTTCTTTCTCATCCACTTTCTTGGCCAATTCAGCATTGGTCACCATCTTTCTTTATGCACTAGACTCCTCACTTGAGTCCTTGGTCTGCAACATCCACTAGCTGCACTATTCCTTCTTTTCCCAAATCTTGAACTCAAGCTCTGATACCACTCTGATAGGGAGTCTCCTTGGGAACATTTTGAGTTTGCTTGAAACTCTTAATAGGTCTCTCTTAGGACATCTAGGGCTTCCTCAATCCACCCTTCAACACCTTGAAGAATCAGCGCTTCCTCTCCAACCAAGGAAACTATCTATCATGTTATGAAAAATACCATTCTTGTGTTCCACAAGAACCTTCTACACAAACCTCTCCAAGCCCTACACTTAAGTTTGGATTTGCAGGAGGGTTAGGGCTTCAACATACTCCATTTTTGAACTCCAACCTAGGTTTGAAACCACCAAGTTGATCCATGTTTCCATCGAGTTTGAGTTTCCTACTTTCTAGGCCTTGTAGCCTTTTTGCATAATTAGGCCTCTTAGTTTTTAGGAAACCTTAAAAATAGAAAAAATCTCTCAAAGGACCCCTTGATATTTTTTGATATTCTTTAGGTAAGGCAAAAAAACACAAGGATTTTCTAGGTTCGTTAGCTTGGAACTATCTGTACACCCTGATATCAAAATATGGCACAATTCTTGTTTTTGGGCCAGTTTGGTGTCTTGGGCTTCAAAACTTGCCTTGTTGGATCTTTGGGCACTCCTCCACCTTAGGAAACACCTGGAAAACATCACTCAACACATCCATGGCCTTCTTGGCTCATGAGAACACCCCGTGCAATTTTTAAACCAACTGTCACTTGCTTCCTCTAACCGGGCTATGAGTTTAGCTCGCCTAGGGAAAGTGATTAAAAATACATGCCAACACTTTGAGAGCTCCTCCTTCCATAGTTTTGAAGCTCCATAGACCTAGTCTCCATTCCTAGGTGGCCGTACAAAACCAATGGTTGGAAGTGGAGTTAGGTCCATATCTTTGCTCCTTGGCCAAAACGGGACAGCAAACAGTCCCAAACTAAAAGAATTTTTAAACCACAAACAAAACACAACTACAAAGAAAATTAATGAATGAAAAATCTTGGTAACATGCCAAAAAAAAACCTCCAATGATCATAGATTTAATTTCAATCCATTCAATACAAAAACAACACCAAAATGCTTCAAATCTGCTGTTAGTTCCAGAAAACCCTTGGCTCCAAGATAACAGTCCGTACAAATGAATTATTTCCTCCTCAATTAGGGTTTTTCCACATTATATATGGCTAACCCCCATGTTCCAACCCTTCTATGGGTTTAAAAACTCTTAAGACCTCGAAATCCCTCTAGACAACAAAAGTTGTCAGCAACTTTTAAAAGTTGCTAATGTTGCATAACAACATTTTCATCTTTTGACAACAAACACTTCCTAAGTATTTACTCCACCAATCCACCTTATCTAACCTTAGTTAGACCACCTAGGGTATCTATGGACCCTAAAACCTTCTATGACATCATCCTAACATTTGATGACATCATCAAGTACACCATATTTAAATGGAGCCAAAAAGAGCTATTTACACAAGAAAAGAAGCACAAAATGAAAACTACCAAAACTAATCTTGGTCAACATGACCTTATATATTTACATTGCCCTACTAGAGGGTCTTACACACACTAGCACACCAAAATGACAAGAGACTACCATATTTGCTTGGTATCTTTAGGGTGCTCCTGCACCAATACATATAAAACACATTCTATGTAACTGCAGCAGTGTAGATGAATCCTTGATGAGGATATTGAGAAGATTGTAAAAGAAATAGGACACCTTGAACAGAAGTTGTTTTTATCATATGTTTCCATCAATGCCAAAGGGGGAGATTGTTGGAGATTTGATTCTGAATAGTTGATTAATTGTATGTTTGTTATTGATGACAACATATAATACATAGCAGCACTTCTATATGTACTTATCCATATGATGACATGAAGACTTGCGTGGATAGATACATGTTTTTGACATGTTTATTATGCTATGTTCATACATGCAGACCCAGATATGATGTTTCAGTAAAGATATGTAATTTTTTTATTGACGGTTACAGTTCTGGAGGAATAACGGTTTAAGGTCGACGTATGTAACGTGTTTATTGAGTTGCGCCTATCTTCAGGATATGCATGTGTATATTCATGATGAGTTATGAGTTGTTGATATTAATCTAAAGGTGCCAAATGTATCTCAACAAGATTACAAAGTTATGGTTAAATTGGTGAAGCTGACTTAGTGAAGTGACACGTCTATTCAGTTTATACTTGCGCGGTTGTAATTATGCTTGCGCGCTTAGTAGAGCTAACAAGGATGTTAAGAAGAGTTGTCCTATAGGTCCCATGATCTCATACTTGGTGTATATACTTATAGAAGATCATTTGTGATAAGAAGAGTTGCGAAAGCCAGAGATAAGAAAAGCAGAGCATAGTGTTAAAGCATCGGAGCTATATTTATCATATGCTGATAATATAGATATTGAAGTAGAAGCTTTCAGAACACAGAGAAGATTTTTGTAGTGCTTTACAAGAGGTTAAAGCATCAGCACACAAAAGGGACTGATCAGACAAGAAGTGTCACAAACAACAGTTCACCTTGTTGATACAGTGTGTATCAAATAACCAGAAGGTTGTAGCCTTCACCACTTGGACAGTGAGTCTGCCACCCCTAACAGGGTTATTGTAAAAAACTCCTAACAGGGTCAGACCCTTAACCAGATCACTATACTACTGCATCGTAATGAACAACTCCTAACAGGGTTGAAAGATCTTTTAACATGGATTACTACAAACAATATAGTTCTTTGTGGGTACTAATTCTCACCGGGGTTTTTACCATTTGGTTTCCCCGTAACCAAATTGATGTGTTGTGTAATGTGTTATCAGAATGTGCATTTGATTTATATCAATCTGGATTAATAAGTACAAAGGATTTAAATTTTCTGATAACTGATTCACCCCCCCTCTCAATTATCCCTGAAGTATTCTAACACATCTTTCTTCAGGTCTAAGACTGTGGGAACAACACAAGGACTTATGCTCTCTCTGATCAACCCTTGGTCAATTAGTTCCTGGATTTGGTTAGAAATCTCTACATTTTACTGTGGAGTCATCTTATAAGCAGCTTTATTTGGAAGTGAGGCTCCAAGAATGAAGTCAATTTGATGACTAATGGATCTATCAGGTGGTAGGGTAGCTAGTTGACAATTACTAACTATAGCCTGATATTGAGTTAACAACCTTTGGATTTCTAAAGGCAAATCTTCTCTTTTATTCCTCTTCCCACCTTTTAGTTTTAAAACCAAAGAAAAGCCTACTCCATCTTATTCCAATGTTTTTAGGAATTCTTTCTCACCGACCACCAGTAGGTTGGGACCTCTTTTTATTTCCTTCTCTTCTTCCAAGATTGACTGTACCCCAAAATTCATTCCGTCCTTCTAAAAGGAATAGGAATTCTTAGCTCCATTGTGGACTGCACATCAGTCATACTACCAAGGTCTACCTAATAGTAGATGACACGCATCCATGGGTAGGATAGCACACAAAATTCTATCCTTATATCTCCCTATGGACAATTCTATCCAAGCTTGTTCATTGACTATTACATGTTGATCTCTATTCAACCAAGTAACTTTAGAAGGATTAGTGTGAGGAATCCTTGTCAATTTTCACTTCTCAACAGATTCTAAAGAAATAATATTATTAGTAGATCCTGAATCTATGATAACTTTACAGACCTTACCGAGTATTTTTCAATTGACTCAAAACAAAGATCTTCTTTGGCTTGGCTCTTCTTTGACGGGCTCTTTTAGGAGTGTTCTCCGAACCATCAAATGCTCTCCCATCTCTGATCCTATGGGAATATCTAAAGTCTTGCTGCTAGAAGACACTTCTTGCACATAGTTATCCCTTTTCTCTCCTCCTTGGGAAGTAGAGCTCTTTGCAGGACAGCAATATGAAGGATGCCCAAGTTGCTGACAATTATAGCACTTCATAGAAGAGAAATAAGATCCTCTTCCATGGCCATCTGTCCTTCCTCTTGAAATTTTATTTGGACCTCTTCCTCTGTTGTAACCACCTCTAGTGTTACTGGATTCTCCCTGATTCTTGGTGAGCTTATTCTTACTCTGATTCTTAGCTTCAGGATTTCTTTCTCCACATCCTCCTTTATGACCTCTATTGTCTCTTCCTCTACCTCTACTATTTTAGTCATGTTTCTTTTTTAACTTCTCTTCCACTTTAAGGGCTAATTGATAGCATTAGTGGACAGTCTTGGGGCTTAAGAGACTAATTTCTTCTTGAATGCTCCGTTTAAGGCCATTCTAATATTTTTCCACTTTTAGGCTTTCTTCTTCCATCACATGGGACCTTAAGCATAGCTTATGGAATTCTTCTTTATAGGCACTAACCTATAAGTCTTTCTACCTCATATTCTTCCTTCTCTTATGCAGTTGCACTTCATAATCATCGGGAATGTAAGTTTCTTTCATCTTTTCCACCATACCTTTCCAACTGGTTATGGGGTTCTTGCCTCCCTTTGTCCTTTCATCTTAGACAAATTTCCACCAAGTGAGGGTAGTCCCTCTCAATCTTGTCTTGGCTACTCTGAATTTCTGAGCTTTGGTCACATTATCACAATCAAAGTGATTTTCAAGACCTTCTATACACTCCACGATTAATTCTAGATCCATTTTTCCACTAAATAGAGACACACCTTCTAAAGACTTACCTCTCATTGCCTTTAATGCTTTCAAGAACAGTTATTCTTGAAGTGTCAGGTCTGGTTCTGGGATTATGTCCACCTCAGCCATTTTTTTACCCTTCTCATCAGCTTCCCTCATCAGTTCACTAACTGTTGTAGTTTGAAGCTGCAATTCTTCTAGTTTATACGCCATTTTGGCTAACTGCTCCTTTAGGAGTTTGTTCTCCTTTGTTTTCTCATCCACGTTCCTTACTAGCTTTTCATTGGTGACCATATTGGATGAATTCACAGATTCTTTTAAAAATCACACCCAAATAACACAATCCTGATTCTCAAACTCGCTTTGATACCAATCTGATGTAAGGCCCAGGTCCAGCTGTTACCGACAGTCAGCTTGACTATGCTCTAAGGTCTCTTGCACAGACCTTATAGGGTATTGTTTCACCCCAGCTTGAGGAAGTCACTAAGATCTTCACCTCAAGTTCCCTAGACCAGGCTTACATCGTAAAGTTACTATTTCATGTCATAGAACCCATTAGGATAGGTTCATTCCCCAAGCTAAACCAGTAGTTTTTACCTGAGGAACACAACAACACACACTACACATGGAATCCATTAAATATGTTCTTTCTTATTAACAATAACTAAACTATTACAAGATGATACAATCTGTGTCTATCTCCTTCTCTAATCTATCTATTTTCATCTATATTCTATTTCAAAGGATTTTTAGCTATATATACATCCATCAAAATATCACCCAGAATATCTGATACTCATGGACAACTTCAACCATCCTGAAAAGGTGGCCAAACTGAGAAATAAATGACCCCTCCAAAATAAGAATAGGTGTCCCTGATCCTTTCAAGAAAAAATGACACATAGAGAGTCATTGCAAGTGACCCAGCTAGTCACAAACATCACCTCCCGCATTTCCTAGGTCGTTAACTGACATTACCGAGCGCCAATGTTGAATTTTTAGAACAATAGAAACATCATCAGTTTCCAACCCCGAGCGTTATATCACAAACCCGACAATAAACATAGTCACTGATGGTCATCACCAACAAGAATCACCGACGAACACTACCAACAAGCATCATCGATGAACACTACCAATGAGCATCACCGACGAATAGGAACCATCAAGCATTGCTGACAAGCAACACCGATGGTCAGTATCTTGGCTTCTCACTTAGAAATGTTCCTAACCTTAGGTGCTCCTGCACCACCATCAAGGACATTCATATAGGAAGGAGGGTTAACATTTTTTTATTTACAGAAAAGGATACCTTGGATATTTAGATCTTCCATATCTTAATACCAAAATCCACTTGCAACATTGAATCAGTTGAAACCGGTATTCATACTCCCATAGTTGGTTATTCAACTAGTGAGGGTTGTACTAGGTTCCTAAATGGTTACCAAAATGTGATTAAAAGCAGTATTCATATCATCATGATGTGGTCAGTGATGGTTGTACTTTCTTTTCAGTCCCACAATGCTCAATGATGAAAATATATCTCTTTTGCAGTTCTTTCACAAATAGCTAGTGAAAGTTAGTTGCATTGCATTGTATTTTCAGGATATATTAATTGCATTATTTAAAGTAATTTTCCAAGTGAAGGGGGTTAATTATTCATATCTTGATTCCTCAATTCATTTGGGGGGATTCAATTTTAAATTATCCTTGGTTCAAATCAATGATGTGAGATTATCTTTTGCATTGCATTCATTCATTCATAGCATTAATCATTATCTTCATATCAATAAATGAAAGAAAAGAATGATTAATCATTATTCATTTCCATACATTTAGTTAAGGAGTGCATTTCATATCAAAAATGTATACATCAAATTCATAATTCCCAACATAACATAGTTATATTCATTTACAATCTATCTATATTTATACATTCATTGATTTCATCCATCCATAGAAAATCATATAGGAATAATTGCATACATCATTCGCATCCATCTAATCTATATCATAAGTAAGATAAACTATATCCATAGAATAATACAAGTAAATGCATTCATAAAACATCATATGGACATGTGCATAAAGATATCTCACATCACAACATCAACATGTTGGAATAGTCCCAAAGGATAACTAAGAGGGGGGGTGAATGAGTTATCAGCTATTTTAATTCTTTTCTTCACTTAGATATAAATTAACATAAAGAAAATGCACATTCAGATAACACAATAGAGATGACAACAATTTTGGTTACGGGGAAACCAAATAGGAAAAAACCCTGGTGGGAATTATCACCCACAAAGAACTGTACTTGAGTATAATTATCCATGTTAGGAGATCTTGCAACCCTATTAGAAGTTGTTCTTTACAATGCAATAAGTACAAAGACCTGGTTAAAGGTCAGACTCTGTTAGGAATATTTCACAAGTAACCCTGTTAGGGGTGAGGACTCACTTTCCAAAATCTCACTGCTAAAATGATGAAGGCTGCAACCTTCAGTAGAATAGATATACACTATATGTGATAGATGAATTGCTTGAGTAGACCTAATGCCTTGATCAGTTCCAATCAATTTTAATCTTATTCTATTTCTTCACATAGATCTTCAACTTATTCTATCTGACTTTCTGCTCTCTTCTGTCTTTTGTTTTTCACTTCATTTTCCACACTTAGCAAACACATTTGAACTGCTATATGTATCTTCTCCAAGGATAAGGTCACGACAGTATCTGGAAACACTTCATCAACTTCTTTGTTGGATTAACTAACCATGCAATCAAAGTTACAACCGTGAAACTCAAACTAAATATACGCAATGCTTCACAAAGTTAGCTTCACCAATTTTACTCCAATATCACGATTTTGTTAAGACATGCTTGGAGCCTTTGTATAATCATCACTAACTCATAACTAAACATTAATACAAACACGCATATCTCGAAGATAGGTGCAACTCAAGAAACACTGTATTTATGTCAGCTCTTGATAGATAATCTTCAGACACTGTAACTTCCATAACTGATTAACATAACTCAACTAAAACTTTATATCTGACTTGGTTTGAATGCACATAGCATCTAGAACATGTATACACCATGGAAATAAACACGCATGGCTCCAGAACATTTGTGCTGATAATTGCATATAGAACACTGTTGTATATTATATGTTGTCATCAATGACAAACATACAATCAATTATTTGCACAGAAGAAAATCTCCAACAATCTCCCCCTTTGACATTGATGGCAACATATGATATCATCAACTCAAATTGTCTTCCTTGTTTTTAAAATCTTCTCAATATCCTCATCAAAGGTTCCTCTTTACTGTTGTTTCTCTTCTGACTATATACTCCCCCAGAGTATATGCTCCCCCTTACTATATACTCCCCCTTTGACATCAATGGAAAAGGGTGTTAAACACCATTAGGCACAGGTACTATTCCATAAGTAGAGTAGCCAACCACTCATCAGTCACCAAGGACTTATGTTCTTTCTGCGAATTCTAATTAGACTCAGGAAAGGGAATTACTCCCAGCTTCTCCCTGAGATACTCAAAAGTATCTTTTGATAATGTCTTTGTAAAAATATCTGCTAATTGTTCTTTAGTTCTCACATAATCCAACTTTACTTCTTCGTCTGCAAATTTTTCTCTTAGAAAGTGGTATTTGATCTCAATGTGTTTTGTCTTTGCATGCATCGTAGTGTTCTTTGACATATTAATAGTACTAGTGTTGTAACAGTGAATAACAATAGGATAATCAATCTCAATACCAAAGTCTTTAATCATCTGTTTGATCCAAACCATTGTTGAACAATTCAATGTTTTTTCCATATACTCATCTTCTATTGTTTCCTAAGAGATACAATTCTTCTTTTTACTTGTCCAAGTAACCAATCTGTCTCAAAGAAATACTTCTCCTCCTGATGTACTCTTTCTGTCATCAACACAACCTGCCCAATCAGCATCAGTATACACATGAAGTTGTATATTCTCTAAGTTAGGATACCATAAACCATACTCTATAGTTCCTTTTCAATATCTGATTATTCTTTTTATTTTGATTAGGTTATTTTTTTTAGGTTCAGCTGCAAATCTTCCAACAATGCCAACTGCATTAGGAATATTAGGTCTAGATTGAGTGAGATATATCAGTTTTCCAATCATAGACTTTTATAGAGTCTTGTCAACTCTTGTGGAATCATCATCTTTAGAAAGCTTTCTTCTTGTTATCATGGGGGTTCTTATTGGTTTGCAATCTTCCATTTTTAAAGTTTTCAATATCTCCTTCACATACTTAGACTGATCTATGAATATGCCTTTGTCTGTTTGGTTTACATTCAATCCAAGAAAATATTTGATAGGTCCAATCATGCTCATTTCAAAATCACTTTTCATTTCTTTGGCGAATTCTACACTAAGTTTGTCATTACCTCCAAAGGTAATGTCATCAACAAAAATAGAAATGAGTAGTAATCCTTCATATGTCTCTCTTATGAATAAATTACAGTCTATTGCTCCTTTTCTAAATCCTATATTTGTTAAGTAACCATCAAGTCTCTCATACCAATCTCTTGGGGATTTTTTAAGTCCATAAAGTGCTTTCTTTAGTCTACATACCATGTCTAGTTTGTCTGAAAGTTTGAATCCTTCAGGCTGCTCTATGTAGACTTATTCCTTCAAGTCACCATTCAAAAAATCTGACTTGACATCCATTTCATATACTTTGAAGTTTTTGCATGTTGCATAGGCCAAAAACAACTTGATAGCTTCCAGTATTCTCACAAGGGAAAATGTATCAGTGTAGTCTATTCCTTCTCTCTGCGCATATCCTTTACATACTAATATTTCTTTGTTCCTTACCACTGTGCCTTCTTCATTCATTTTGTTCCTGAGTATCCACTTTTTTCCAATCATGTTGTTGTCATGAGGTCTAGGGACCAGTTCCCATGTTTTAATCTTTATTATTTGATCTAATTCTTCTTACATAGCACTTTTCCAATTTGAATCTTTGCATGCATCTTTAACACTTAAGGGTTCAATCTGAGAAAGTAAGCATACCTCTTCATTAGTGGTTGAATCTTTTTCTCTAGATCTTGTCAAGACTTTAACACTCTGATCTCCAATGATGTCTTCCTTAGAGTGGTATTTGGATGTGTATTTTGAGTTCTTAGAAGTGACACTCTCATTTGTAATCTGTTATTCTTCTTCACTTGGTTCAGGATTGTTGCATGAGACATCAATACAGTCAAACATTTCTTCAATAATTGTGTCCTTATTGATGGGTCTGGGCTCATCTTCAATCATGGGAGCACATTCATGGTATCTTTCTTGAATCATTAACTTCTCATCAATCTTCACATGAGTACTTTCAATGATCTTCTTCAATCTTAAATTAAAACATCTATAGGCTTTTCTTTTAGTAGAGTAACCAAGAAAAATACCTTCATCGCTTTGAGCATCAAATTTTCCAATACTATCATCACTCTTGATGTAGCACTTGCTTCCAAATATTTTGAACTATTTTACAGTAGGTACATTACCAAACCAAATTTCATAAGGTGTCTTGTCTACATTGGGCGTCAATTGTATTCTATTGATAGTATAGACTATTGTATTGACCGCATCTCTCCAATAGGTATGGGCCACCTTTCCTTCAATCATGATAGTGCGCACTATGTCAAGTATTATTATTTTTCCTTCTTTCTACAATTCTATTCTGCTGAGGGGTTCTAGGTGCACTTAACTATCTTTTGATTCCATGTTCTTCACAGTAATCATAAAACTGGTCAAAGGTGAAGTCTTCTCCTCTTTCAGATCTCATACATTTTATCTTTAATCTAGATTCATTCTCAACCTTAGCTTTGAATATTTTAAACTTCTCAAAAGCTTCAGATTTGTCTTTTAAGAACGCAACCCACATCATCCTTGAGAAATCATCAACGAACAAAATAAAATACCTTTCTCTGTATTATGATCTTCTTTGAGTAGGTCCACAGGTCTATATGTATCAGATCTAATTTGTTTTCTGTAGAATCTTGTTTACTCCTAAATGAGGTCCTTACATGCTTCCCCATTACACATTCCCTACACATAGTTTCAACTAGTCTTGCAATACTTGGAAGGTCTCTTACTGCCTTTACATTACTTATCTTGACTATGTTGTCAAAATTGATATGATAAAGTCTCTTGTGCCATAGCCAACTGCCATCCACTTTTGCAACAAAACAACTTACTTTTGAATTGAGCTGAAAGACATTACCTTTGGTCTTTGATCCTGATGCAATAATGTCTCCTTCTTTGTTGTTAATGATGCACTGGTTATTTTTGAATTCCAACTAATATCCTTTATCAAGTAATTGTCCAACACTTAGTAAGTTATGATGTAAGCCATCAACATAAAGAACATCATTTGTTTTATTCTTTCCATCTAAGGTGATAGAACCTCTTCTTATGATAGGTTTGGGAGTGTTATCTCCAAATCTAACCATGCCACCTTTGTAATTGTCCAAATGTACAAATCTATCTTTGTCTCCTGTCATGTGGTGTGAACATCCGCTGTCAATGATCCAGTCAGTTCTGATGTCAGCTTCTGAAACTAATGCTAACTCTTGTTCTTTTTCTTCATCTTATTTTTCCATTTCTTCAAGCATCTTCTCAATGTATTTAATGGCAATGAATCCAATTTCATATTCTCTTGAATCATCATCAGTTACACCATCTTCAGCATGATAACATTACTTAGTGTACTTGGGCTTGTAATCTGATCTAAACTTCTTGACCCTTGTAGGACACTTGGATGTAAAGTGACCAACTTTGTTGCATGAAAAAAATTTGAATGGTAGTTGTCCTTCATATTTCCCTTTACCTTTCCTTTCTTTCTTGTAAATCATAGCAATGATTTCTTCTAATTCTGTATCCTCTTCTTCATTATTACTAGAGTTTCTTATGGATTTCTTACTATGGACTGAGGCTTTGAAAGTTGTCTCAATTTTAGGTTTTGTCTTCAATCTTGATATCTCAAATGTAGATATTTTGTTGATCAAAGTCTCCCTCTTGAATTATTTTGAAAATTACATAGTCTCATCTATGATATTGATCTTGCTCTCATAGTCTATTGTCAATGTGGTCATTAGTTTGTCCATTATATCATCCTCTGAAATTTCTCCACCATTGTTCCCGATACCCAAAACTGCTTCATTAATTCTCTAATTTTAGGCTCTGATGTTTTCTTCAGGTATCATCTCTAAGTTGTTGTATCTTTTCTTCCATTTCTTTCTGCATGCATTCTTTCTTGGATGTCTCCTTCAAACATATCTTCTAATTATTTCCAAATAGAGTATATTTATCTTCCTTCTTGATTTCATAAAATTCATTGTCAGATAGGGCACTGATTAGGGCTTCTTTGGAAATTGCATGTTGAGTGAACACTCCATTTTTTTGTATTGTAAATTCTTCTTCTGCAAGGTATTTCAAGGTGGGAACTTCAATTTCATGACTGGAAATCTCAAAGATCTCAAATCCAACACACTGAAGATGTGTTATCATTTTGTTCTTCCAGTCAAGAACATTTTCTCCATCAAACTTAGGACTCTCTTTCCTGAAGTATGTCATCTAATCTACCTTAAGCTGTTAGGCTTTCTCTCCAAGGCACTTAGATCTGATACCAATTGTTGGAATAGTCCCAAAGGATAACTGAGATGGGGGGTGAATCAGTTATCAGCTATTTTAATTATTTTCTTCACTTAGATATAAATTAACATAAAGCAAATGCACATTCAGATAACACAATAGAGAACACAACAATTTTGGTTACGGGGAAACCAAATAGGAAAAACCCCTGGTGGGAATTAGCACCAACAAAGAACTATACTTGAGTATAATTATCCTTGTTAGGAGATCTTGCAACCCTGTTAGGATTTGTTCTTTACAATGAAATAAGTACAAAGACCTGGTTAAAGGTCAGACCCTGTTAGGAGTCTTTACAAGTAACCCTGTTAGGGGTGAGGACTCACTGTCCAAAAGCTCACTGATAAAATGATGAAGGCTGCAACCTTCAGTAGAACAGATATACACTATATGTGATAGATGAACTATTTGAGTAGACCTGATATCTTGATCAGTTCCAATGAATTGTAACCTTCTTTTGTTTCTTCACATAGATCTTCAACTTATTATGTCTGACTTTCTGCTCTCTTCTGTCTTTTGTTTTTCACTTCATTTTCCACACTTAGCGAACACATTTGAAATTCTATATGCATCTTCACCAAGGATAAGGTCATGATGGTATCTAGAAACACTTCATAAACTTCTGTGTTAGCTTAACTAACCACGCAATCAAAGTTACAAATGTGCAACTCAAACTAAATAGACGCAACACTTCACAAAGTTGGCTTCACCAATTTTACTCCAATATCATGATTCTGTTAAGACACACTTGGCACCTTTGTATAATCATCACTAACTCATAACTAAACATTAATAAAAACATGCATATCCCAAAGATAGGCGCAACTTAAGAAACACTGTATTTACGTTGACTCTTGACAGATAATCTTCAGACGCTGTAATTTCCATAACTGAGTAACATAACTCAACTGAAACTTCATATCTGACTCAACGTGAATGCACATAGCATCTAGAAAATTTATAGACCATGGAAATAAACACGCATAGCCCCAGAACATCTGTACTGATAATTACATATAGAACACTGTTGTATATTATATGTTGTCATCAATGAAAAACATATAATCAATTATTTGCACAGAAGCAAATCTCCAACACAACATATCAAAAAGAATCAAGGAAAATCATCATATAAATGTCCATCAAATCATGATCCATCAAAGTTGTATACCTAGATAAAATATCATCAACAAAATGGTACATCAACAAAGTCATGATCAAATCAATAAACATGATAAAAATGATACATCATCAAAAATGTGGATCAATAT
Organism: Thuja plicata; assembly: GCA_018584345.1. Taxonomy (NCBI): domain Eukaryota; kingdom Viridiplantae; phylum Streptophyta; class Pinopsida; order Cupressales; family Cupressaceae; genus Thuja; species Thuja plicata. The sequence continues at coordinate 2,894,198 of MU224623.1, forward strand.
CCATATGTATCAAGAACCAGCAGGGGCACCTGATCTATCACCCATACCTAACCCATACCTTGTCCCATCAGGCTCTCTGTCATCTAATCTATCCTGATTAGTGTGCGGTCCCTGACTGGTACTCGAAACACTAGGCCTCTGTGAAATCATAGCCATAAACTGCTGCATCATAACGACCACCTGATCTAGTCAACCAACCACTACTGTCATGCTTGTCTATAATGTTCGCACATCTTGAGTCAAGGCATCTATCACCTATAGAGCTTGTGGTACTTGTGGTGTCTAGGGAGCCTATACTATAGCCTATAGAGTAACTGATATCTAAGGAGGCACCTATTGTGCCAGAATATGTCCCTGTACTAGCAGAACCTATTGTGTCTGTACCTGTGGAGGAGGCTATGCTCCTAGAGCCTCTCTCATAGCTGCAATGTAATCATGTAGCTCAACTCTCTATCTTTTCTACCCCAATGCTACTCCTGGTCTTGGTTTTACTAACCCAGGTCCTTGTCCCCATTGAACCGGTCTGAATCCCCTACCTCTAGCTCTGACATGTCCACCCCGTGTCTGAGGTCCCACCCATCCTTTGCCAATCACCCTTAGAGATCTTTGCACTCTAGTAGCTTTCTACCTCTATCTACCACCACCACCATCACCTCCATCTCCACCATCATCATCTAATGTCTCATCTGCATCTAGGATAGGCTACGCTAGATCGGTGAATCTCAGGAATCTATGCCTCAAGAACCACTCTCTGTACTCCATACACGTCCCTACATCTGCAACATGATCCAACATGTCCCATTAGTTGAATATCAGTCTATCAATCTCATAGCACACAAATTTGAAATCAATTAGTGCACCCCACATAGACCGCTTGGCCTTTACTCGTGCATATAAGGCTATACCCTGAGTCATGTCCTAAACTCAACCATACTGCCTGGAAACTCATCCAAAGCAAAATCTCTCAATCATGAGTGGTGATCGACCAATCATCCACCTCAGTGAAAACATGTACAGGAGCTCATCATCATCCTCTCATGACCCCTCACATCCCAAATATGGTCTCCATATGACCTGATCCATATCATCGATCATCTGGCGCCAATACTCTAGTTTTCCCAGATGATGCTAGAAAATCATGCCACTATACAAAAAGGCATATGGACACCCGCAGCCTCGAACACATGCTTCTATTGGTATTTTAATAGGTATATGCTCCCATATCCATAACTATAGTAATATTGCACCCTCAAACATTGATGCACTCAACCTGTATACGATCTCATGTAAATCATGGTATAGCTGAGCTAACACAATGATACCCAATAAAAACCCTGAGGTTGTGCAATCAAATCCTCAAGAATGTAGCCCCATCCAATGGAGAATCCTCAACCTCGTCGGTCAGGAAGTAGTAAACCTCCTATGACAGCTCCTAAAACTGTTGGTAATGTCAAAAAAGAAGAAAATTGTACCCATGTAATAGTATCATCTCTGATAGTATCATTATCGAAGACGTGTCTGCATATAATTCATCATACACTGAATCATAATATACTCGTTCCCCACAAGTAGGGATACAGTATAGTCGGTATAAATCCTTGGGATTGATGGTCATCTCACTGAGTGGTAGGTGGAAAGTGTTGTGGTAAGAGTGCCATCACTCTGCTATAGCTATCAATAGACCTCAGTTCAGCTAAAATTGAGGGATGTCTAAAAGGAAACTCAAACTGCAAAGCTCAATGACCCGAAACTCTAGATCTGTCAGCTCCTAAGCTAAATCTAGAATCCAAGAAGCTAGATTTTGTACATACAATTTTCAAAAATGTGCATGTTTTTCAAATCAAGGGAATTATATTAGAATTTTTCTATCAATGGATTATCCTAAGTCAATCAAACTAATTCAATCAATCTTTTCTACCAACTTATTGTTCCTACCTCTAGATCTTGAGATAGGACCAATATGATCAGTTATCTATCCTATCAGTTTTCTATCCTATCAGATGGACCAATCAAACATTCATTGTTATGATTATCCTAATATCCTAATCACTTGTTCACATTATTACAACAGATCTATCTATCTTGGAAATCGAATTGTTAATCCAGATATCAATCAACAATCAATTTTGAGCATTTCAAATCAACTTTCCATCATTTTGTTTCTATAGGCATCACTTGGTTGAGTGTACGCAGCATTTTAACCTACGCATAAAATCATACATCATACGCGTTATTTTATCTATCAGAGGTGTGAATTCATTATCTATGTGACATTTCATCAACCTAGGCATCACTTAAGTGTTCTTAAGTGACATTTAAATCTTAAGGGTTTGTTGAGTGGCATTTTAAACCTGGTTTGACAAAGTTGACCTAGATCCTAGGCATTTTTTAACTACTCCTATGTAGCATTTGATAGTACAGAGGTGGTGTTTTACTACCCTAGGCATCACTTAAATAATCCTACACGACATTTTGCAGACCATAATCTAAAAAGCATGAAAAAATGACATAAATGCAATTTAAAACATGCAATAAATGCACCAGGAGGGTCAAATTCACTCATCAGAGGTCTGTAATCCAAGCATCTCTGGTACCGATCTCCTCTCTCGAACTAATGCTCTCAAATAGGTACCACCATTGCTGATAATCTCCATAGGATCATAGCAGAATCTCAATAGTAAAAAGTGAAAATGAATAGTAAATTTGGGGTTTTCAACCTATTTAAGCCATTAAACCTAATTTTGGAGGGATTTCTACCTAGTATGACCTAAATCTGCATTTTCTACAAAGTGGGGCATGTTATGATATCATCGTCATCATCAATGTTTTTGGAAATGAAATCATCTTGGATCTTGTTTTGCATCAGTCTCATCATATTTTACATCTGGAGATCAATCTGTTTCATTTCTGAGGGGGCATTATCCTATAATCAAATCAAGGTTCTATATCAAATCTGGGGCATTGAAAATTCAAACTTTTATCTGTGGGGCATTCAGTATCTTATCAAGTCAAAGTTTCAAATTAGTTGTGAATCATGTTTTATCAATCAAATTAGAGTTTCATATCAATCATTCAATCAGGTTATCAATCAGATCAATTTTGCATCAATCAATCAGTATCGAATCAGTGATCAGGACATGTGATTTTCTTTGAATCAATGCGCTTTGCACATTAATTCAAAGATGGGCATTTGTAGACACCTAAAACTGGGCAGGTGTCCTAGAATCATCCAAATCTGCAAATTTTAGCCAAATGCTCAAATTTTCATCAAAATAGATCAAAATCAATTCAAATGGACATTTATCAATCAAAGTGGACAAAATCAAGTTAAATCAAAGGATTAATTAATCATGACATCAAATAATCAAATATAAGCCTAAAAGGATCAATCAAAATTATATAATTGATTTTAATAAATTAATTGTATAGTTTTAAATCAAAATCAAATTGAATCTTTTCATCCTTACATGGCTAATTTAATTAATTGATTGAATTAAATAATCCTAATATCTTTCAACATAAATTTGAGCAACCAATGGGAATTGAGAACACAAAGCACATGGATCACTCCTAAAATTGAATCTCAATCACTCAAATTTTTCCCTTTGCTCAACCTTTGAGGCAATCATTTAAATTCTCCCCCCATTTGAAACCATCTCAAATAATTTTAATCAACTGAGGCTTAATCATGATCAAGTAACTCTACCCCCTACACTTGGAAATTTTCTATAAATACAAGCCATTTTTACAAAAAACTGGAGCACAATTGAGAGATCATCATAGAAATTGAGCATTATGGAGAGAATTTTAGTTGCATTTGAATTCACTATTGTCATCACTTGAGAGAATTGAGATAGATTTAGGCATACATTTTATCAATTTCTCATTCTAGGATTCTCACTAGTAGAGATTACGGTTGAGAGCTTTACTAGCATACTAGTTAGAGAACAATGAGATGATTATTGATTTACTTACAATTCCTTAGCTAAAATTGTTTATATTTTCCATAGGATTGTAACTAAATAAACTAATCTCATGAAGGTGTAATTAATTCACACACAGCAGAAAAGAAAGCATGGAAGCCAAAAGAACAAGAAAATGCTTATCAACCAAAAAGAGTCGGTAACTCATATGTTTGGGATTATAATACATGAACAAACTACACATCATGTGGTAGATATGGACACATAGCAGAAAACTACATGAGAAAATGGACAAGAATGTCTAGAAGCTGGACTAAACTCAGAATGGCATGCTTACACTGTCATAGGGTCGGTCATCTAAGAAAGGACTATAGAGACCGAATGACAGAGTCAAGCACTTTTCCCAATGGAAATACCATTGAAGACATCAGGAAGATGAGAAACAAAATGTGGAGGAAAGATACACACACTGATGATCTTGGACTGAGAAATACAGTTAGTGACACCTTATCCAATAGTTCTGGTGACATCACCACCCCCACCCAAGAAGAACAAGTAACTATGGAACTACACTATACCAAGTTATAATTTATATGAGTTCCATTATACATTGATGAAATGCCAAACTAGCATGATTAAAGATGCACTGTGGTATTACTTGTTATAATTTGTGAATTCAATCATGTCGGTCAATGCATATAGAAAATCATTGGTGTACTTACAAAACTAAGTTGTCAATGCTTACTGAGAATCATCAGTTAACATACAAAATCTAAGTTGCAGGTATAAACCAAACATTGTCGATAATTGATGTAAAAGATAATGTTTTCTTCACCATATATCGATATTCGTCTGTAAATGTGTAAAAAGTTAAATGAGTTGACAATTGCCTTGAGCATCGCGTTCTCACTGAGAATGATGTTGGAATGGTGCTCGAGTGAATCTGTCTTTGACACCCAACAAGTGGGTAAAGAATTTAATGCGCCACTTAGGGCACATTCCATAAAAGGGTGACGAATGAGATCATTATTCACCATGTGATTAAGAGCGAAGAAGTAGAGTGAAGCAAAGCACAGAGAGGCTAGATTGCAGAAGCGTTTAACCAATAGATTCACAACATCAAAACAAAATCACAACATATAGAAGGTTAAGTAAGTAACATAACTGAGCTTACTATTTATTTTACAGGAAAAGCCCTAATTTTCAGAAACCATGGCAACCACATCCCATGTAACCAAGATCAAGAACACCAAGGAAAATAAGGTCAACTTGATCAAGAAATCCACCTGTGAGGAGCCACATTACAATTTTTGTCTCACGGTGGCCTCACAACCCGACGATGCTAGAGAATTCTCAAGCATACCACCTAGGGTTTTTGTCGTCGAGGATGTCAGGACATACATACATTTCAAGATCACCGAGATAGGATATTTTGAGGTATGGAAAGCTTACAAGAAGCTTTGCATAGGCAGAACCATCAAGGAGGAACATAAAAACATTGAGGTCAAAGGGCTTACATGTGCCCTAACATTCCCGAAGGAGTTTAAGACCAAATGGATCGAGATAGTGTTGAGAAAAGTGCATGACCTAAATATGTGGCTGGACGAGCCAAAATAGATCACTAGGGATGTGATACATGCAGTGACTAGTTAACCTATAATCGATAAGGTCAAGGCACTCAAAAACCCTTCTCGCCCTAAGATTGAGAAGATGACAGGTTCAGAATGGGATGGCAGAGGATTGAAAGTAAATTCCATCAAGGATCTAGATACAAAATTTGGTGCTTGTGTGCTCAGATACAAGATATTCCAAGCCAACAAGATGAATAACATTGCATGTGGATTAGTTGACACTGCCCACAAGATTGTGAAGAAAGGATTACAGTTCGATCTATCTAAGCTTCTACTAAAGTAGTTAGATGAGAACATGAGGACAATCAGGTCTACAAAGTCTAATTCATGTAATTTTGAATCACTTCTAATGTGCATGTTTTTCTACTTTCAAGACTTCTTTCCATATATTGGTAATGTCAAATGGGATACTGCCTAACTAGTGACAATTCAAATTAGTGAATTCATCAAGTCACTAGGTGAAAAATTTACTTCATTCATGGATGAATACTTCACTGGATTCAAGGACAAAATGAAGAAAAGAATGAGGATACCAGAACAAATGATAGAAAAGTATAAAACTGATATTTATTTTATGGTGGACACCAAAACCAACTTGATCAAACTAGGTGTACCAAGGATAGCATGTTTAGCACCACTTGACTATGAGATCAACATAGATCAAGCCACCATTGCTATTGAAGCATTGTTAAATGAAATATTAGACAAGTCGCAACCAAGGTTTGGAACCTATGAAGATGATAAGGAAAGAATAAAGACTGGCCTAGTTGTGAATAAGATTGACAGATAGAAATAAAAAATGGTAAATACACTTAAAAAGAAGTTTTTGGTAGATGATGAAGAGCCAGAACAAAAGGATGACACTGTGGGACAGTCACCCGTCGGTGAATAAGAACAATTGAGTGACTTTGAATCTACAGAGTCTGATGCACCACCACCACCTGCAAAGAAACAAAGGAATATTGCTGCATCAAGGAAAACTAAATATGCAAGTTCATCTTCAGTAAAGAAAGGAGAAGTGAGGACTTACAAGAGAAAGCCTCAAACTGGGAAACAGGCACCATCAAAGAGAAGAAAATTCATCAGAAGAAAGGAAGATATAGAAGACACTAAAATAGATGAACAACCTATAAATAACAAACTTCCTACTAAATTGATGAGATTTTTGCCTCAATCATCAAGATAGGTTCAATATCTGAGCCGAAGGTTAGACAATGGCTAAAATTGAATACCGAGGATCAGAATAAGATAGAAGAAGCCATCATTCAAACAATGTGTATATTCAAGTATATTCCTATACAGTTTGACAAGATGATGCCACAAGAACTTCTAGATAGACTATCATCAAGATGGACATATGCACTAAAATCTAAAAGGGAGATAAGGGAAAGAGCCCTAGTTTTTGTTATACCACCCGAGTCCAAAATGGAAGAAATTGAAGAAATGATGAAGTTGCACTCAAAGAAGTTCTTCAAAAAGTTGAGAGCCTACAAAGTGCTAGACAGAAACTTAATTGAGCTTGATAGAGAAAGTGAGGATGCTTGGAGGAAAATACTTGATGTACCTAAAGAGGTTACAAGCCTCGAGAGAGTATTAGCACTCACCAACAAGCCTCATAATGAAGAAAACTAGGATACACCAAACCCAGAGCACATTATTATAAATAATGCAGAGGATGTCAATTCAGTTGAATTGAACATAGAAGCAAGAAAAGCAATTGATGACATTCCTCAGATCTTGCAGTCATTATCAGACACAACCGATGTCAAAATCAAATATGTGACAATAATATATATCATTGAAGATCCTATCGATGAGGTAAAGGCAGATGAAGATATCACTATTACCTCCTAGAAACCCAAGGAACATGACACAATAGAGGATGCTACACAAGTTAGTATACCAGGCCAAATTCCATTATTGATACAGGCTATTAATATCATCTCAGAAAAGGAGAAGTCACCTGAGCTTGATGCAAGCATAACCAAAGATAAAGATGAAGAGGAGCATAAATACACTACTGATGAACCAAATGTAATAGATGATGAATAGAAATAAATAGATGGAGAGCCAAAATATATACGTGAAGGAGAAAAAGGTGATGTCACTCCTAAGGATACCGAAGGAGAAGTTTTAGATAAAGAAAAGGTTGATGTGGAGACATCCACACCAAACTGATAGGTAGACATCAAGAAGTAGGATAAAGGTACACATACTTGAAAGCCTTCACCAAGCAAATCAGACCAAGCAAAGGAACTTGCTATGGTACTGCATATAGGTTCCTCCACAACAATTTCAAAGAAGAAGAAGAAAAAGAATAAGAATCGAGTTACATTGGATGAGATTATTGAAATACCAGCCTGTGATCTGAGGACATTGGATCCGGAGGCACTTATAAAGTATGCAGAACTTTGTAAAAGAAAAGCTATCCAAGATAAGCTTTAAAAGGAAACAAAGGACACATGTACTCGAGACAACCAAAGAAATACTTCTACAGATTGTACTTGATACAAACATTGATCAAAATGCTTCTATCATTGATCAATTAGCTATTCTTACTGAAGTTGTCACCTCATCAAATGTAGATGCAGAGAAGGAAATAGAAGAACATGTAGAAAAAAAGTACTAGTACAAATTGACTAATAAAATCAGCCAAGAAGTGGTTGAGAACAAGGTAATTTTTTCTGAACTAGTAAATGAATTAGAACCAATAATTTCAGAAGCTATAGCCTTAGTTCAGAAGTTATGCACAATAGATAAATTCACTAAGGAAAATAGTGAGAATATTGAAAAAAAAGATGCAGATCTAAATACTAGTGCACAGAGTCTAAAAACCACTGAAAAATGAAATCAAGTTGCATTATGAAAATATCATTGAAGCTAAAAGGTTGAGACTATAAATTTTAGAGGCAGAAATAAAATTCAGAGATGACGTAAAAGAGCTTCAAGCTCTACTCCTACCAAATCTTACATTACTGCAACAACATATGACATCAGCAAGCACATTGATTGCCACCCCAGAGATGTCTGTGATAGAAAGCATATATGATATGCATGCAAGGATCACATTGGAAATCATGACCCTTGAACACCTTAAGGAGAAGTGAGAGAAAATGATCAAAGACATGCAGAACTCCCATTCCCATATTTGTGAAAAGTTGTAAGTATGATATTACACCTTTGTCCTTATTATCAAAAAAGAGGGAAAATAATATGTGACAAAGAGAGTTGATGAGGTATAAAGGGGGAACTAATGAAAAAAGGAAAATAGTATAAAGGAAAGTGTATATACATGTACATATACTATACCGGCATACATATAGGGGGAGTCATATTGACAAGGTGAACACATGGTGTATATACTAAACATTTTAGTTTTCTGCGTATCAGTTTTTGATACTAATGTCAAAGGGGGAGATTGATGACATATTTTTTTCCATTAGTATGCAAAGGAAATAGTTTTGGAACCATAGGTACATGATTACCAAAATTCAAAAGTTCAGTGGTATCCGATAGACAACTTCACAAGGGAACCCAACAACAAAGTTTATAGTGTAACCTGACAGAGCAGGTTACAATGTAAATCGATGACATAGTTTACAAGTGCAACCTAAAAATGTTGAAGTGGAACCCGACGGAGTAACCCAATAGACGAACCCGACAAGAAGACAATAGAGGAACCCAACAGACAGTTATATTCCAAGAAATGTGGATCTGACTTACATGTCAGATAAAACACTTATGTTTTATATTTAGATTTAAAGAATATATTTAAAACCATTTCTTAAGGGAAAAGCAAGGTAATTGTAATTGATTTAATCAGTCTAACTGATTGTAAACATGCAAACTAGGAGATCAAGTTCAAGTTGTAAACCTTTGATCATAGAGTTATCTTTGAAAAGTGTGAAACATAAATAGGCCAATCTAATGTATAAATAGATGTGTAATCAATCAGAACAAGAAGATGCGATGATGATTTTAGCTGAGGAGCACATCTATGGATTAGAGTAATATTTTTATGCATAAGGACAACAAAAGATGAAATAGGTTATCAAGAACCAAATTAAAGGCTACCGAGCAGAACATAGGTATTGATCATTCACAATAGCTGATAAATATACATGTGAACTTTAATGGATTTGTATTCAGAAATTCTAGATTGCATATACTCAAGTCAATGAATATTTTTAACTACATTCTAAAAAGTGTAGAAAATAGAAGAAATCCTTTGAGAAGGTGGATTTAACAATCCTTTTGTAAACCTCTTAACCGAGTGCGCACTAAACAGTGTTGCTAAAGCTCTTAACATAGTAGACCTTAACCAGTCTCTACATGTTACTCCTAACAGGGTAAGAACATCATAAGTGATCAAACATGTAAGCCTCAACTGACTTCTTCCATTCTTCAGATAGTGAAGTTTTGTGGGTTTCATCCCCACCACAATTTTCACCTTCTAAAGGGGTTTTTTGCGTTACCAAATCTTGTGTCATTTGTCAATACATTTCATGAATGTTTCTATGAATTTTTACATGCTAATTAAGTTTATGAGTTGATATTACATGCATAAAGATAGAATAATAGAGATAGTTGGTAATATAAGCAATTGATTACTAAAAGGATTAAGGTTAAGTAATAAAAAATTTAAGGGTACTGATTCACCCCTCCCCTTTCAGTACACACCATTCCATTATTTCCAACAAAAAGAAGATATAATAGAAAAGGGTAATAGCACATATGATCTAATATATCAAAGTAGATGCAAGATATAAAAGTAGGAATATGTGCACCTAAAGATGGAAGAAGAAGAAGGTATTTGGAGGCTTATTTTTTGTCCGACAGAGTCCTGAGATGACTTGATACTTGAATCCAACAATCTGTAACCTACAGCTCTGAAACCTGCAACTCTCTTTTCTTCTCTAGGAACACATTGAACCTAGTTTGACCTATACCAAGGTATAGCTCAAAATTTTGACATATAACAAAGATGGTCAAAATCAGAAATATAAAGTTGATCTGGAAAATTTCACTGATTGTCCTTCCAAATTTATAACAAGATATGCACTCAAAATATCAAAGTATAGGTCAAAGTTTCAAGATACACCCAATAATGTTAGAATCCTAAACAAAAAGTATATCTGGAAATGTCTTTAGATTGGCTCCTCAGATCTGTAGCTATATCTCCACTTCAGACCTGCACCTACACATAGGAGAGAAGGATAAATTGTTGAGGGGAGGGGATTTCCTTGGTCAAGCCCTTGTTTAGGAATTCACCTTTAATTGAAGTAAAGGGAATGCTATAATGTATAAGAGATTGAATTTAATAATGGAAATGTATCATATCATATAGATGCAATTTTACTTACTATGAGATAAAATATGTTAATGGAATAGCCTTGAATAACCACAAAAAAACAAGAGGAAATCATGTAAGACAAAACCTCATATAGTAGATGATTATAATTGACCTCAATATTGGAATGAAGAAGAAGAAGAAGGGGAAGACTTGAATAGATGAATGTAGTTCTCATCCCTTGATGGCCAACTCGTGTTTCTTCCTATGCAGAAAGAAGTTAGATCTATGGAAAGAAATACATAAAGAAGGATGAACTTTAATGCATTAAAAGAATGTTTACTTGCTTGAACTCCTTGATTGCACAATAATGTTCTCTTGCATGTAGGTAGCTTGTACCATAGTAGGTGTGAAAATGAGGGGAAGAAGTCTCCTTTTATTATGATTTTGGGGTCCAAATTCAAAAATTTCAACCTTAATGGGTGGGAAAATCAAAACACCTTACATCAGACCTGAATACCAGCAAGATTCAACTCCCAAGGTATAGTTCAAAAGTCATTTGATCTATACATGGTATAGGTCAAACCGGGTTCAACCTATATCCAAAAGGTGTAAATTTCAAGGTAAGTTTGCAGGATCCAAGAGGTATTAAGTGGTTCGGGGAAAAATGGAAAGGTAAGAAGAAAAAATGATTAGACTGATGAACTATAACTAATTGAATGCTTGAAGATCTTAAGTTGATGAAAACCGAGATGCAGAAAGTTAATGCAAGACATTAAATCAGTTAATGTATTGTATTGTCATTGATGTCAACTTGATATAATCTGATTGGTTGTATACAATATTGTCAAAGACTTCAAAGAGCCAAAGAAATAAAGGTTATGTTATCAGTAATGCATAAAATTTTAGTATTCACCAAGTGACAACAAACATCGACGGACAGTGCACACCGACAAATAGAGAACCCTGAGAGAAGATTCATAGTGATACCCGAGAAAGAAACCCAACAAAGCATTATCAAGAAGAACCTAAGTGATACTAGAGCATAAATAAAAGTTACAGTGTTGCCCAATGGACAGACAACCCCGATGGATAGAGAGGCCTGAGGAGAAATGAAGTTTAGGCCGAGGAAACAAGGAGTTAAAACACCGATCATACCTGAAGTTCAGAAATGACAAAAGACTTAGCTGGCAGGAGCTAAACATGGATTTAACTGGTTGATTACATTGTTTTCATTAACAAGTTAAAAGCTAGAGATAAGCTAGAGCTTTAAAGATAGTTTTATTCCATTTTTTAAGAAGAAATCTGGGGGATAAAACTAAAGCATGCTTTAATGGTAAGATTTGTGGATCACGCCAAGAAAAAGAAATTTAAGGACTTAGAAACTCTAAAATCATGTTTATAAAGAGACAAGATAATTTATTATGAATTAAGGGGTGAATAGAGAAGAAGGATGCTGAAAAGAATCTAGTGAAGATAGAAGTCTTCATAGAGACCTGATCAAACAAGCTGAAGAACAAAGATAAGATTTATACGGACATTGAGCAATAGAGAAGCACAACTCGAGCCACATTTGTGGTGCCCACCATGGGGCTTGAATGTCATTTTGAACCAAAGATTACCCAAATCTCTTTTGAGCCAAATCTAACTGCACCATCGCGTCCAGAATGTTGTTTCAGTTGAAAACGAGTAAAAACTCGCCCATATTCGAAAAAAGTCAAATCTATAGCAAATGTTTTTTGCCCAAGAAAGCCATGCGACCTGTTGCATGGAAATCAAGGCAAATTTTGGATTTTTTTGCACACAGCCCAAGGCATATTTTTAAAAAAAATATGAAAAAAAAACTGATTTTTTTTACTGTGTTAAATTTGACGGTCGTCAAACCATCATTTTGCATGGCCTTCAGTGACAGCCATGAAACTGTCAAATTTAAGCTCATGGGTTTATGACGTCAACAGGGTTTGAAAAATCTTTAGCCTTCACCATTGAGCTTTTTGAATTAGCAGTCTAACTTTAAACGATCATATCTTGCTCATTTTAGGTCCAAATTTAGTGCAATTTTTTTTTATTTTGGGTAGAATTGTCTAAAGATTTCTGGGTTTTTCTTAGTTTCTAGATTTTAGTGACACATTTATCAGAAAGTGCATTTTTTCATCACTGTACCTATCTAATCCTCTTTTTTGCAGCTTCCAAAGCCTCGTACGGGCTCATACGGTAACATTTTTTAGTGAATTTTTTTTTAAAGTGCATGATTTTTTTATCTACTTTCTAAATATGAAACCAGATTTATGATTTTATAATTTTTTTAATGCTGACGAGTTTTGGGTTTTGTTGTTCTCTGACTTATCTTGTGGACTATAGCCTAATAGTGGTTTGCAGGATGTTTGAAAAGAAGACTAACAACACAGACTACTAACAAATCATCTTGTAAGTTTCCTTGATCGATAGTGCACTAAACATTGTGCTTGCATTTTGTTTTGTTTTATTAAAATAGGAACCCACATGCAAGACTTGTAAAATGAACTTCTATTTGGTATTTTTAGGAATGGAAATGATGTCAAGAAACTATGCTCTTGCCCTTTTGGGATGATCAAATCTAGAAACATTATTGTCATTTTCTTATGTGTTTGAAGTGTCTTTTAGATTTTAATCCTAAGAATTATATGAACATATCCTCTCCCCTTGCCTTCGTGGATCTTGGGTGTAAGAGAAACTCGTATAATTCTTTTCATGTGGCTACCTCCCAAGTGCTTTAATAGAGCCAATGAGAGTGGATTGCCTAACTGGTAATAGGCTAAAGCTAAGCCCTTCCAAATTGGCATATAAAAAATGTCATTGTGAAGAATCTCACAATGAATAGGTGTCAATTTCTCTATGCCGACAGAAGATCTCCCTGAGTACCCTCATGGTGCGTAAAAACCTATAGAACTCAACTTATGTAGGCTGGGAGGCCTCCTTAATGGAGCTAATCTGCCACATGTATAGCCAACTGAACGTATGCCTTGACTACAAAATTTATTTTAGTGAGCAAAAACCCTCTATCTATTGGCATAGAAGGTCAAAGACTCACTAAGATGTCCCACATTTTCACGTCTCTTAGTAGAGACAACAATCCTTTGGCAAGTGACTCTCTTAGGATTTGAAGCTTGGTGTGCCTGAGAAGTGAGTGCACTGTAAGGAGGAGCCCGTGCCTCCAAGATTCTAAGTTGCTCGCTATGAGTTGGCAAGGCTGAACTTCAGTTCAAGTGGGAATTCAACAGATATTGCCCTGGCTTACCTAGGATTGTGGTGTGTCTATTATTTTTTTTATACAACAAACAATCTCCATGATGTGTTTTGCATTAGTGTTTACTTAAACAACAACAACAACAACAACAGTAATCAAATGATCTGGAAAACTGTAAACTTTGGATATTTGTCTATCTTGTCTTGTCTAAAACTTCAACGATTTGTTGAAACTCTGTTGAAACTCAGTCAAATTTATTTCAAAACCTTGTCGAAACTTGGTATTTCATAAGTCTATCCTACTACATTTAGTATGTTCTAAAATTTGCATTGTCATAACACTTCTGGTAGTTCACATGCAACTACAATCTATTGTTAGTCCAACCTATCTCTATCTTGAAATATGATGTTGTTACACTTGTCCAATTGATCTAGTCCTTTGTTCAATCTTATCATCTTTGTCTATTTTTTCCTTGTTCTGAGTTGTGAGAATAGGTTTGTTAACCTTGACTCAAGATTGGATTCTTTTGCTATCTCCTTCTTAGTTTGACGTTTATCTCTTGGTCTCTTTGGTCTTGGACTTGGATAACACTTTAGGTATCATCACAGTGTCGTTCAAGTGAATCAACTTATTTATGCCTATGCGAACTAGAAGTCATTTTAAGGAACTCTAGAAATCTATCACCTTGTTGTCCAATTCTGTATTTTGTTGTGAAGGTTTTCTCTGAATCTTCACAAATCCATGCTTTCATCAACATCATCACTAGTCTATCTTTGACTACAATATGTTGACAGTCTATCTCATTGCTATTTCAAAACCTGATTTTGCTGTGCTAGTCCAAGTGACTTGTTATCTTATCATATTTGTCTGTTTTTTCCTTATCCTAAGTTGTGAGAGTAGGTTTGTTAACCTTGACTTAATATCAGAGTCATTATTTCTCTCTCTCAGTTGGACTTTATCTCCTCTGTCCTTTTGTATTGGACTTAATCGGCACTTTAGATATCACTTTAGCACCTGACAGTTAATCAACTAATTCATCATACCTCCTCTTCAATCTTCTAAGAAATCACATCAAGACAATCTTACAATGTCTAAAAGCAAATGGGTTAAACCTTATGGTGCTAACAATGTGCAATAAGAGATTCTTATGGAAGCCTTATCAAAACAACTTCAGACTATGCAATCTGAAATCTAAGAATTAAAGGGGGAAAAGGATACACAATCCAAAAAATCCTCATCAAGTTCAATTTATCCTTTTCTATTTGATCATTATCAAGCAAGTGGCTCCAAAGCCTCAAAAGTTGTTTAAAACACCACAAAGTCTTCCTCCAAAGGGATTAGTCACATCATGAAAGAAAAACCTTGGGTTAAATGCACGAGAGACTTCACTACTTTGGGGAAATCTTATGAATTTTCATTGAAAGAACTTCTTGAGAATGACCTCATCACATTACCTCAAGCCAAATCACGCGGATTGAGATTTTTAAGTAACTATTGTGCATATCATCAACACAATAAGCATAAAACTTCATCTTTCATGGAGTTGAAACATAAAATCCAAGATCTCATAGATGATGGCATAATCAAAGTGGAAAATTCTAAAGAATCATCTAGTGAAGATAATGATCTCAAGAAGGATCAATATCAGGAATCCATGTCTACCAACAGTTCCCATATCACATCTACTTCTTCCACCATTAATCCATCTCCTAAAGCTTCAAAACCAATGACACCATCTCTATCAAGAACTGAACCTAATGATGAATATGTCTACCCTCAAGGACTACCTCTAAAAGATATCCAACCTAATAAGCATATGTCTTCAAGTCTTCTCAGGCTTCTCAGATCATAGACCCAAAGCATCCATGTGCTTCAATGCTTGTCATGCCTATTCCAAATGATTTTCCATCAGTGTGTCAAGAATCCCATATGCAGATCAAAAATCCTACCTCATCCTTAGAAGTGGCTACATGTCAAGAGGGAAATCCAAAGTGTGAAGAAACTAATATCAATAATGATCAAGATCAAGACACCATCCATCTTTATCCAACAGTTGACCAAAGTCACATATCTCAAGAGTCCCATGATGATTTCATCATCCCCTTCCATTTCTTCCCAGAAGAAAATCTTACATCTCCTATATCTTATCCATCTCCCAAGCAAGATCAAGATATCCTTTCCACCATCTCTAATGAACCTATTGAAAATCAAGAGAAAGGTACCCTTTTTACACCATCTAAAGATCCTTGTCAAGATAATAGCATCCCTTCATCTCCTTGTCATGATCCTCCATATCCACCTCAAGAAAACATCATTCCTCTAAATCCCTTGCAGAAAAATAAATCCTCTCAAGCTTCAGCTACTCCTATCAAAATTTCTCCTATCAAAGTTGCTCATGCTCATATTGATATAAAGATGAATTAAAAAGAGAAGATCCTTCTTCATGCAGCTCACTCTAAATATGTTGAAATCCCTTCCACACCTTATCTCCCTCCATTCAAATGTAAGCATCATCCTTCACTATCCTCCAAATCCATCTTTGGTCCTTATATTCCAAGGCTAAAACCTTCAAACCTTCCATCTATATTGGGTCCTTATATCCCTCCATCCAACATGCCTATCACTACTAGTTTGTCATCCGCTTACCCTATCCCCTATCGAGATCAAAAAAGACATACATCCTTGAAATCTCCCTATCAACCCATCCATATGAACCAGTCATATCAGCCCTATCCATCCATAATTCCCAAGACTTTTAGAAGCAATTTGGATGTGCAACAAAGAAATCAGAAATACAAGAATCCACTTTCATATGAAGATCACTATGTCCAATCTAATTGACATGTGACTACAAAGAAAAAGGAAATATTCAAGAGACCACAAGGGTCCACTGAACAAAGAATAGAATCAAAGCAAATATGGGTTCCTAAATCCATCATGGAAGAATTGCATTCTCAGTCCAAGAAAAGGATAATATCAAAGAAGATATGGGTTCCTAAATCCATCATGGACGAATTGCGTTCTAAAACATCAAAAAACAAAGGAAAATCAAAAGCAATGTGGATTCCCAAGTCTCTTCCAAAGGACTTGGATACAAAAAGAAAATCAAAAGTTATGTGGATTCCCAAGTTTATCTTAAAAGGCTTGAACAAAAATGAAAAGTCAGAGTTGGCATCCAAGCTTCCAAAGTCTTCCACTTCATCTCCATCTCAATATCTCCCATATCCTAACTTCATATTGGGTCCTCGCATACCAAGATCCATATCCACTCATCCATCAAATCCTCAAGCTATTCCATCCACTTTTCCTCCATTTGTCTACTACTCTTCAAGGGGTGTGTTAATGTTGATCTTGTCACCATACCCTATCCAATATCCTGCACCTACCTCTTACCCATCCATCTCATATCCTTCCATCCCTCTTATCCAATTCATCAGATAAATCCTTGACTACCATCTCCCTTATCCTCCATATCATTCTTCTCTACCATCACCTTATCAACATCTTTGAGCATAATTTTAGTGGCCTTGGCCCATCATAGCATATCCTTCAAAGGAGCACTATATAAAGAGAAAGAAGCTCAATTTCCTCCATAAATCAAAAGTACAAAAAAAAAGAAATAAAGAAAAAAGTGCCTTGGTGAAAACATGGTAAATAGGCACCTTGGTAGCAAAAGTAAAGATAAATCAATCCATCCTAGGGTGAAAACTACTTCTTGTGGCACCTTGGATAAGAACCATGATGAAAATCTGGCAAACAAGCGTCATGTGTAATTCCTCCTACTTGCACTATTCACTTGGGGAAATTTCCTTCCATGTCATCCTATCCATCATATCTTACATCAAAATAATCTGTGAGCATCCATGTTCCTTCTGCTAATCTTGACAAGGTTGAGCGTATCCCTGAACACACATGTTTCCTGACATGCATTATCCTTTCCATCAGGGTATTCACTAGATCTCATCCATGGCACCCTATAGTGATCTTTCTTATCCCAAGCCTATTCTTCCTAACTCTGAGCATTCCGTTCATAATCCAAAACATCTACTTATACCTACATCAACCTTTATCCTAATTGCGCTATCATAGTTATATCCTATCCTATCCAATTGACCCCTTGGTCTTGATCAAAATTGAAAAAAAGGTTCTTAGAAGTCTCTTGACATGTCCACTCTTTTGGAATACATATTTTTCATGACATCAAGTCATTATCCTATATGTTATCCAACACTGCTCCATGAGCCTACATTGCTATACTCTTTTTTTCCCTAGCTTGGGTAATCTTGAGGAGACTATCTTTGAGGGTTTCATTCACCCTCTTCATCCACCATTGTCTTTTTGCCTCATCTATCAGCTTTCTAATCCATCTGCAATATCCTACACCTTTCTAGACATTGGGGGCAAACCAATGTGATCTTGCTTGAGATTGGTTAATCTCTAAAAAATGTAAAAAAAGTGAAAAATGATCCTAAAAAAATCTAAAAATCATAAAAAGTCCTGAAAAAATGATCATCTTGGTGAAAACATAGCAATAGGCACCTTGATGCATCAATAAAAAAAAAAAAAAAAAGAGAAAAAAAAATGGAAAAATACAAAAACAATTGAAAAAGAAGAAAAAGTGCCTTGGTGAAAACCTAGTAAACAAGCACCATGGCAGTAAAAATAGAATCTCTACCAAGTAGGTGAAAACCTGGTAAATAGGTGCCACTTGTACTCAGCGCTCCATCTATCAATGGTCAGTCTTGGAAACCCTTTGCTTCAGTTTATACATAGCTTTCAATCACTTTTGTGACACTCAGGTTCTTCTAAGAACCCTCCTAGTTTGAAACCGATCCAGAGTCATAACTTGGGGGCAATCAAATCGGATTTATCCTCATAGTACGAGTCAAGTCAGTCATTGTCATTTTCTACTAGGGGCATGGGTCCCCAAATTTTATCACATCTTTGGTTTACACCAAAGTCAATAATCTTGTCATTTTTGAAGGACAACTCACTACTGACGCAAGTAGGCATTTCTCAGCACCACAATCAATAGTGTTTCTTAACACTATCTTTGGATACATCTGTGTTTTTTAACACACATTGGATACTGCAAAAATAAACAATAGATTGATGGAAATCAAACACATTACACTCACAAGCATGACGGTGTTTCTCAACACCTCATACATATACACATCTGAAAACTTTGAAACTGGCTGATGTATGTTGAACTTCTCTTTGTATGCTTTGTTGGTTGTATTCCTTGTTTTGGCAGTTTTCCTGGTTCCCTGTTCTTTTCTCTGTGATCTGGTGTTTTTAAGTCAGCTATCTCTCGTTCCTTTTTGGTTTACCTGTGTCAAGTTTTCAGGTTTTCAAGCCTGAACCTAACTCAATTTGCAAAAAACCCTGAAAACCCTAAGCCTTCCAAGTGTTAAACGTTGAAAAAAAAACCCTAAGTCATGTCGCTTATGTTTCGCTATTGATTTTTCAGTCCACTTAAACCATATGTTTTAATCAAATTGCTTTGTCGTGTTACTCCAAATGAATATTCCCTAATCCTTCTTGACTTGGCAATTTGCTTTTGTCGCAAGGTCTCATTCAAATTCAGTATATTCCTTTGGCATCACGAGACTCTGCGATTTCTTCATGTCATGTGGTTGCAAGATAACTTTGTAATAAAACATTATGTAGAGGGGACCCACTGATTAGTCGAGTAATCGCAAGAAATGCTCAACAGTTATGAAAATGTCTTCAGACTTCACGATTACCTTATGTCGCATTATCGCTATGAGGATCCAAGTTTAAAAGTTAGGCAAAGCCTTCAGTCGCGTAGTCTCGAGATGGAATGGCAGTTAAGATATTTTGACCGAGACTTCATGACTGACTATCTAAGGTTTAGTGTAAAGTGTAGTCGGGTTGTCGCCAGAAGAAGAATGATGACTCAGTTTTCCATTTTGCAGTAAGTCAACAAATGATTTTGTGACATGTGTCATAAGGCGAATGGTTATTAAAAGTTTTATCGCATGGTCGCCAGAAGGAGAAAATGGACTCAGCGACCACGAGACTAGGTGCTTTTCCTTTTGTCGCGATGTCTGAGAAAGATTTAAGGGTATACAGGAATTTGTGGCGATTATGCGATGGTCGTCGGATAAAGAGATCAAGAGATCTAACGGTGGTCGCGAAGTCTGAGAATAGAAGTTTCCGAAGGGAAAAGTCCTCCCGACTTGGTGATTAAGGTATGTCACGCAGTCGTCAGATCAGAAAAAGGGCACGTATAACTTGTCATGTTGGAATTAAGTACTTAGGTTTTAGATTCCGTGATCGGGCGACTAGCTATAGTCGCATAGTCTTGAAATGAAACAAAAACATTTGGTGACTAGGAGATAACCATGAAGGGTTAAAGGTAACGGTTAGTCGCAAGGTCTCAGAAAAGATAATGAGTTAGTGTTAACTATGCACGACTATGATTTCTGTAGGGTTGCGTGATCGCCAGATGGTAACTTGGGTTAGCCAAAGGAAGAAAAGTATATTTTCACCATGTCTCGAGATAAACTATTGGTTAGTGACAGAGGCCCATGAAAAATAGATTATATGTAGTCACACAGTCGCCTGATCCCAAAATCTAAAAACGGCGGTAGTTTTTGATGTGATTGTATGAATCATTCGGTAACCAATCACAGGATTGTATTTTGATTGTTGTGCAAAAAGAGTAGCTCAGATGTAAGATAGTTAGCGAATCACAGTGTGACATGTCAGCTCCTTTTGAATGTTGTAAGGTTGTTCTGAGGATTCACTTTTAAAAATTTGATTTCCTGTCAAGCTCATGGAACTACGGCTAGGTTTTAAGTCAAGTTCACAGTATGTCGAATTAAAGACAGAACTGATGTTTCCAAATTATGAGCTACGTACTTTGAATGATGGCTATAAGGAGTTGATGGTGCATTCATTTTCATTCACCGTGCTTTCATTTTTCAGAGCCCAAGTTGTTAAGTTTTCAGAGAGAAGAGATATTTTTCTCAGTTTGCAGTGTTTTCAGTGTTTATCAAAAGGTTCCAAGTTTCAGAAAATTGTGCACAGGACGGTCAGAAAATCTCAGAGATTAATTTATTTTAGTATTAGTAAGAAGTAGGAGATTCAAGGTATTGCAAGTATGAGCGGGGCTGTTAGTGTTGCTTCAACAAGTGGAGGAAGTGAGGAGGAGAAAAAGTGAAAGGTGAGTTTTTCTGATGAATTCCTCCGTCTCCTGCCTGGTTCAACATAGAACAAGAAGGCTAATGCTAATGTCCTCATTGATGAGTATAAAGACATTCAAGATGTTGTGACTCCAAGGACAACAGGTTTTTCCCTCTTCAATTATTTTTATAAGAATTATGATAAGCCCATCCCAGTATCAAACCCTTGGACCTGTGGTTTAGCCAGGTTACTTATTCGTGATGTTTTCCTAGATGTAGACTTATTCTTAGACCTAGCCAATCACTATGATATTTTGTCTAAGACCATTAGGAGGGATGATGGCACTGCCCTATTAATTTTAAATAGAAATTAATTCATGCAAGCCTTCGGCTTATTCAGCACCATGTCTACCAAAATTGACATGAAAAAGCAAAAATAGAGGTATACTAAAAAGCCTGGGATTGCTAGGGGCTAGTTGTTAAAACATATGTTAAAAGAGGTGAAAAATTATTTAGACCCTATGTCCGGGGACTACCCATATTATTACAAGGATCTACACTTTTACATAAAGTATGTTGCATATGCCCTGTGTAGAGTGTTGGGAATAGATGGTGATGCAGAAAAGATTGATGCAGGGATTCTGATGATGGTATTGGACCTACAAGAGGTCCACTCTAACACCAGTTATGACTATA
>MU224623.1:2924115-2973869 GCA_018584345.1 Thuja plicata
TCAGATTCCTAGGGGTTTGGTTGAACTTGAAGCATTGTTTGTTAGCCAGCAAAATGATTCAGCAAAGATAAGCAATGCCAATGTTGAGGATTTGGAAGAAATAAATTTAGGATCAGAAAATAGTCCTTAGATAGTTTATATAGGAAAAGGTCTGGACTCTCATGTAAGGATAAATCTAATCAAGTTACTGAGAAAATACAAGCATGTTTTTTCTTGGTCATATGAGGACTTGAAGGCATATAGAGAGGACCTTTTTCAACATCAAATTCCTTTGAAATCAGATGTTAGACCATTTAGACAAAAACAAAGGCCCATTAACCCCTTGTTGGCTCCCAAAATGCAACAGGAATTGATGAAACTCAAGGATGCTGGGATAATCCAACCTATTCGACATTCAACATGGGTATCAAATCTAGTGCCAGTTAGAAAGAAAAATGGTGACATCAGGTTATGTGTTGATTTCAGAAATCTCAATATTGCTTCATTGAAAGATAATTATTCACTGCCCAATATGGAAGCAATGTTGCATAAGGTGACTAGTTGTGAATTGTTGTCAATGAAACTGTTCTGGGTCTTCTCACTAATAGGTCTTTGAATCAATGCGTCGATCCTCACATCAATTCAAAGAGGGGCAAATGTAATGACCTAAAAATGGTCATCAAAACCCTATACCCCTAATCTCAATTATCTATCAAGATACCCTAATCTTGATAATTCTAAGTCCTAAACCAAACAGTCAATTCATCAAATGTAAGCTAATCTGACCTGAACCCTAGGTCCTAATCAATCATCACACTTGATTATTTAATTAATTCCTCAAATATAATACATTGGCAAATAAAACCTTATGTTAATTATTTAATTGATATTCGGATATATTGATTACATAAAATTACTAAATTTTCAATAAAATTCAAAAAGGAATTAAATTAATTAATAAAAATAAAATATGCATTTAAATCAATTAAATCTTAAAAAATGCATATGATGCCATGAACTAATTTTTGGAAATAAATCTGTTTTATTCAATTTATTTAATCTTATATTTTCTCAATTGGAAATAAATCTGTTTTATTCAATTGATTTAATCTTATCTTTTCTCATTTTGGAAACAAATTTGTTATATTCAGTTAAATTAATCCTATCTATTTATTATTTTGGGAATAAAGTTGTTAACTGAAAATGATTTTTGGAAGTTTCCAAAAAGACTAAATCTTTCGACCAATAAAATTTATTGCACATGGATTGTGCTTTCTCAAATTGAATCTGAGCCACTCATTTCCTCTAATCTGAACCGTCAATTTTGGGAGATATTTTCTATAAAAGAGAGCTTCATTTCCTTCACAAAGGACCCAATTTTAGCTATCATTATTATACTATTTTTTCCATTCAAGCATGTTGCATTCTTAGTTTCAATTACTTAGAATTGTTAATTGTTTTTAGTTGCATGCAAACTTCATAATCTAGAGCATTTTTTATTTGGGCTTTGAAAAGAACAAAAAAAAAATTCATATCATTTAGAATCATATCATTTTAGCTATTTCAAATCCTTCATTTAGAACAGGTGTAGTCACTATTTCTTGCAATGACCTGAGAGAAATATTCAAACTCCTGCCTACTAGAAAGCAATGAGCCGATGTTGGTCAACCTTGGGCATTTTAGTATTATGCTTTTGCCATTTTCTAATATCCTAACCTTGTAATGGTTCATTGAAGTGTGTGTTTGTAGCTGAAGGAACAGGTACATAGTTTCACATGCACATCATCGAGAAGAAAGAAGTGGAGCAAAGGAACATAAGGGAAACATTGATCACAAATTTATTATGAGCTTACAATAGATCTGAACATCTGCAAAGTCCAAGTTGTATTTATGAACAGATCATTTACTATTTCAGTTTAACCATTGGGTCAGAAAGTCTCTTAACTGAGAAGGACTTAACAATTCTTTATATATTGAGATACATCCCAAGGAGTAGCAAAACGTTTCTCATGAAGATAGCATAGTGAATGTCAGATATCAAGTGACAAACTATTATATTTAAATCCTCTAGAAAGGTCGCACTTAACAGTATGTTTGTAACCTTTAACAGGGTTGGCTCTTCACCGAGCTCACCTCAGAAGAGTGAAAAATTTGGGTTACCGGTCCCAAGTGGTTTTTTCCTTAACAGGGTTTTCACATTAAAAATCCATGTCTCAAATGTGTATATGGTTCATTACTTTGATGTTTTTCTTTACACATTACTAAAATAGGATGATCGGTAAGCACTAAGTTATTTACTGTATTTTGGTAAAGGATAGACTACTAATTGGTAAATCTTAAGAATAAGGATAAATAGTGAGCTTTGAGAATTAGTTATTTGATAAGATTATTTAAAGACATACATCTTGTATGAGTGAAGATAACTAAAGGTTTATATGTGGTATAAAGTTTTGGATTAATTTTTGAGGCCACTGATTCATCCCCCCCCTCTCAGTTATTCTAACAATTGGTGTCAGAGCTTGTGTGCTTGAAAGGAAGGTTTAACAACCTAAGCTAAAGATCACAAGATGAGAAAATGGGATGTGCCTAAGTTGAACAAAGACAAATTTGCATCATGGAAAACTAGGATAAGACTCCACCTATCAGGTATTGGAAATGATTTTACTCAATACTTGGATACTGAATATGTGTTTCCTACATGACCTCACAGACTTGATCAATTAAGAGAAAAGCATAAGCACAATTCTATGATGATAGAACTTGCCTCCTCACTCTCTAATGTTGAATTTGAAGATGTCAAAACATGCACCTCTGCAAAGTAAATGTGGGACAAATTGAAGCTAGTACATGGAGGAGACGCTAATGTGCTAAGAGCTAAGGAAGAAATCCTAAGAGGAAGTTTGGATGACCTAAGAGTGAAAGAAGGAGAAAACATCACTCAATATAGCTGTAAAATCAAAGTAGTCAATGTTATCCAAGGAGTAGGAGGTGTACTTGAAGAAGAAATAGTGGTAAGTAAAATTCTAAGAACCTTACTTCATGTTTATGCTATTAGAGTATCTTCTATACAAGAAATGAGAGCAGTAGAAAACAACAATGTCACTCTAGATAGTTTGGTTGGTAGACTTATTTCATTTAAGATAAATAACTTTGACAACAATGTCTTACCATATATTCTTCTTTGAAAATAAGTAATTCAAGTCATAACACACTATGAGAAATGATATTGAAAGTGATAGTGATGACCAAGAACTTGATGAGATTGAAGCACTAATGGCAAGAAGATTCCAGAGAGGCAAAGGTAGATACAAACGTAAATTACCACTTGTATGGTTTAATTGTTAAGAGACTGGACAATTTGCTGCTAGATGTCCTAAAAAAAGAAAAGAAGACAGAAACAATGACAGATCATATAAAAATAAGCTTGATAGAAGTGATGACAGAGATTACTGAAGGAACCAAAAATCTAACAGAAGAGACAATCGAGACTACAAGGATGAAGGAAAGAAAGCTTGTTACCTGGAAAAGAACAGAGAAGAGAATACTGACACTGAATCTGATGAAGATATTAAGGTGGTATTTTTTTCTATGAAATATGATTTGGACAAAGAGGAAAGGTATGTTGAGACTGCACTCATATCTAAGGTTAGTAAGAATGATGTGTGGATTATTGATAGTGGTTGTACTCACTACATGACTGGTGATAAAGAAAATTTTGAAACTTTTGAGTATTATAATGGTGGATCAGTAAGAATGGGTAATGACTGACCTTGTCTGGTTGAAGGTAAAGGAACTATAATGTTGAATAATCTGATCAAATGTGAAAATGAATACTAGGTAAAAGGACTTAACTATAATCTATTGAGTTTTTCACAGTTGAATAACATAGTACACCGAGTTGCATTTGAGAACAAAAAGGAAAAGATCTTCAATAAATCAAGAAGGTTTATCAGAACTAGTGAACAGACAAAAGGTAACCTATTCTATATTGAGGATATTAAAACCACTTGTTTAATGGCTAGAAAAAAAGACATATGGTTGTGTCATAAAAGGTTATGTCATGTAAATTTTGACAACATGGTTATGATAAGAAATAAAAGGAAAGTAAGAGGATTACCGATAATTTCAAAGCTCGACCATGTCATGTGTAAGAATTGACAAAAAGGAAAAATGATAAAGTCTAGCTTCAAGAGAAAAACCTACACATCTAATGCCATTCTAGAATTATTACATATTGATCTATGTGGACCAATGAGAAAAAAGAGTTACTATAGTGATAGATACTTCATTCTTTTTGTTGATGATTATTGTAGAATGATGACAATTATGTTCTTAAAAGAAAAATCAGAAGAATTCAAGATGTTTAAATGGCATAAAGATATGGTAGAAAAATAAAGTGGTTAGGAACTAAAATTCTTAATATCATATAAAGAAGGATAATTTATTTCTAATGAATTCACTAACTTTTGTAATGAGCATGGAATTCAATGAAAGGTTTCTACACCAAGAACACCACAAAAAAATGGGATTGCTGAAAGAAGGAACAGATCCATTGTTGATTATGCCAGAACACTAATGATTGAGAAAGGAATCACTCAAACATTCTAAAGAGAAGTTGTCAGTACTGTTGTCTACACATTGAACAGAGTTCAATTGAATAAAGACACCAATAAGACACCCTACGAGCTATGGTATGGATACACACCCAATGTAAGTTACTTCAAAAAATTTGGAAGTCAATGTTATATTTTGAAAGATGATAGAAATGGAAATCTTGACTCCAAAGGTAAAGAAGGAATATTTTTAGGGTATTCTTCCAAAAGAAAGGCTTATAAATGTCTTAACAAATCCTCTAATAAAATAGTTGAAAGTGCAAATGTCAAAATAGATGAATTTGTAGAGAAAAATGAAGAGGAAAGAAGAAAAGAACCAGAAGACTACAACAGGTTTGTCTATAGTGAAAACCTTACACTCTGCCCGACCAATAGAAAAATGCACCTGAGCATCAGTCTACAAACACTAAAAATCAGGAAATTGCTCAAGATGATGTACCGAGTGATGGAGATCAGAATGAAGGACAAGATGATGATCAGAATGATGAACAAAGAGGTGAACCAATACTTTCCAAGTATGTTAGAAGACACCATCTAGAGAACTAGATCATAGGAGACAAGAAGGTTGGAATGAGAATGAGAATTAAGTCACTAAACACTCAATGTTTAATTTGTGATTTTGAGCCTAAATCTATTAATACTGCACTTGAAAATGAAGAATGGGTCAGTGCTATAAATGAAGAGATAGAAAATATTGATAAAAATAGAACATGGACATTAGTACCTAGACCATATGAAAAAAATGTCATCGGTACCAAATGGATATTCAGAAACAAGCTGAATGAGAATGGAGAAGTCATAAGAAACAAAGAAAGATTAGTATGCAAAGGGTATGCACAAGAAGAAGGTATTTATTATGGAGAAACAATTGCACCCTTTGCTAGAATAGAAGGAGTCATAATTATACTTGCTTATGTTGCATTGGAAGGATTTTAGGTATACCAAATGGATGTCAAGTCTACATTCCTAAATGGAATACTAGAAGAAGAGGTAATGAAATTTCTATATAGATTTCTTAAAACAGAACACAAAATTTATTCTCCTCCTTTCACCAACATTATAAAAAAATTCATATTAAAAAATATTTTTAAACAGATCTCCAGAATTGTAATTGATCAAAACTCAGCCCTATGGCTTGAGAAGAAACAAATTTTCACACAATGCAACTATACAATAACAACTGAATTTTTCCTCTTTCTAGATTTAAGCATGACTCCTTTGAAGAGAAACAGCTACAAATCTGCAAAATACAATAGAATTGGAATAACCTATAGGAGCTCACCTGTCAGCCTAGGCCTCTATGGACACCCCCGAGCTAGGGGAAACAAGAAGGGCAAGGTGACAAACATACAAGGGCATCACTCATAAATAGCTCAAAATTCAACACTTAACTCCCATCCAAGTTTATGCACAATTGGGTCTAAAATGGGCTCAATTAGGGGTGAAGGTGGGAATATCCGTTAAGGAGAATGCCAAGAAATAATTTCCTCAATATGTACAAAAATACACATGCCTTCCCAAGGCTAATTCTTCAACCAAGAGCTCCATACACACAACCATAAACCCTTATCACCCTCATTAAATTAACAAAATATCATTGACAACATGGAGCCCATAACATCCATGACATCCCTCTTCTTCCCAAGAAGAGACTCTCAACTAACATGATTTCCAAACTATGCCCTTCAATCACAATTGACTATCCCCTCCCTCCCAAGGGAAAGAGAAGTCAATTCACTCCCATGCACAACAACAACCAAAATAGAAAAAAAAGAACAAGAAGAATTTTCTTTCCTAAAATAAAACATAATAGCTCAGCCATAAATTGTACAAACATGAAGTATTTGAAAGAAGTAAAATTTCAACAAGGTTTCTAAAACAAACAAGAGTGCAAGATAACCACATATGGACATAGGAGTACCAACCTTACTCCAAGGAAAGGATGATGTTGTTGGGATGACCCTTTGTGATGGTATCTCTTCTTCCCTTCACTTTCCCAAATTAGACAAATCTCCCAAGAAAAATCTACAAGTCTCCAAAAAAATTGAGAGTGGGAAATCAACCCCAACTCTCCTCTCCCTTTCCCATAAAAGTATCTCTCTCCCACTCCACCTCTTTCCCCTCAATAAAATAGAGGCATGTGTCCTTCCTTCTAACATATGTCAACTTCAGGCATGGAGGAAACTCCACTATCTTGGAGAAGGTGAGGGTCCTGTTCCCTTTACCTCAATTTTTTCAACTATCCTAGAAAGACAATAAAGAAGGCCTAGAAAATAGGATTTGGCACTCAAAACAATGAAAACCAACCCCTAACCCATAGTACTACATAAAAACTAGAAAATCTTAACTCTAACTACCTCAAAGGACTAGATTTAACCCTTCAAAAACCCCCTAAAAGTTTGCATTCGAATCTCAAGAATAGCACTCATGGCTTGACTGATCAAGGCAAACTTACCTCACATGGTAACACTACAACTAACCTAGGATATAACTCAACTAAAAAACAAAATCCACATAGGCATGCCTTGTCACAACACATATGTTAATTGACACTACATAAGCACCTCACAATTACACCATGGAATGTTTATACAAAGAACTAGTAAAATTAAAAAGGAAATTAATTTACAATCATCCAATATCACATTTACAACATATTTAACATTTAAAATTAGGTTATTTCCCTTTTAGGGCTCACTTTGGCTTCACATGGATATTCACAAACTAGCCCAATCTTGTTTCCCCGATTGAAACTATGGTTTTTCCTTCTGCACACTTGAACAAGCATTAGTATTCAAAGAATGAAAAACATATATTCATGTTATTTTACATTATAATATATTCCTTTAACCAAAATTTATACATCATTATTTAGAACTAGATCAATCATAAATATTTAACTGATAATTCTCATTACCATAGAAATCGCTTATCTAACCTATCAATATGAAGCATTTGCAAAATTTAAACCAAATTCACATTTACATGTCATAAGATCATATTGCAATATCAAATAAAAATGGCAACAGTTAAATCATGTCAAAAAGGACTAAGAATCACATATGTAAACACGTCTAATTATCACCAAAATAGAGTCATCATATGATAGCTATACTATAAAAGGTCTAAATGAATCATCTAGATAAATTTGATATAACAATATCAACTCTGAAATGGAGGGTCAGGGTAGGACCTCACATCCTCCCCCTCTAGGCATGAACTTCCTCTTGGATTTGATCAAAAAGGTTGGGGTTCTCCTATCTCATGCGTGATGTATCCTCCCATGAGGCTATGACCTCATCGTAGAAATCCCACTGGACCCTAACCTGGTCCAGCTCTCACCCTCTCAGGGCCAACGTCCATCGAGCTCAAATAAAAATGGGCTCCAGAGCCAACTGTCCATCCCACTCTACCTGTAAATCATCCCAATCAATAATATGAGACTCATCATAGATATATTTCCTCAACACAAATAGACGGAATACATCGTGGATACGCGATAGGCTAGGTGGCAGCACTAGACAATAGGCAATTGGTCATATCCTCTTCAAAATCTCAAAGGGTCCTACAAAATGGGGTGTGAGCTTAGAGCCCTTTCCAAAATGGATCAGACTCTTATGTGGACACACTCTAATAAAAACCCTGTCTCCAACCATGTAGTCTCTATCGGACCTCTTCATGTTTGCATATTTTTTCTGTCTATCTTGTGCCTCTCTGAGATGCTCTCTAATCAAGACAACCTATTGTTGCATGTCCCTAACCAACTCTGGCCCCACTGAAACACTATCCTCAATTCTATCCTAACTCAAAGGTGTCTAGCATGACCTCCCATATAAGGCCTAGTATGAAGGCATACCCAAGGATGTGTGATGCCCATTATTATAGGAAAACTCTACTAAGTGAAGGTACTCCTCCCATCTGGTCTGGTGATCCATAACATACATCCACAACATGTCCTCCAATACCTGATTAACTCTCTCAATCTTCTCATTTGTCTCAGGGTGATAGGTTGTACTAAAATTGAGCCTAGTGCCCAATGCTATCTGTAATTCTCTCCAAAATGAAGAGGTAAAGAGAGAATCTTGGTCTAATATGATCTTACGAGGAATATCATGGAGTCTGACAATGTCTCGCAAGAACACCTATGCTACTACAGGTCCTGTGAAAGTGGTACACAGGGGTGAGAAGTGGTCCACTTTGGTTAACCTATCCACTATCACCATGATGGCATCATGACAGTGAGAAGACATAGGTAAACCAACAATAAATTCCATGGAAATGGTGTCCCACTTCCACACTAGTATCTCATGTGGCTGAAGAAGTCCACCTAGATGATTGTGCTCTGCCTTAAATCTCTGACACTCTAAACATCTTGCCACAATACTAGCAATGTGAAACCTCATACCCATCCAATGATAGAGTTGCCTTAGATATGCATGCAACTTATTGACCCTGGGGTGTGCTGCATATGGTGCTCTATGAGCCTCAAGTATAATGAAGTCACATAATCCACCACATGTAGGAACATATATGCGGTCCCTATGATGAATTATCCCATCAAGTTCTAGGGAGAACCCATCAAATATTCCCTTAATGGGTATCTGATCTCGATCCAACCAAACATACTCTGAATAGAACTCATCCTCAAGAAAATTATGAAGTATGCAATCCCTCAAATCTATACAAGTAGTCAAAGAGGAGAGTGTATGTTACCTCCTACTCAATGCATCTGCTACAACATTCTCCTTCCCTTTGATGTAGTGGACATCAAAATCATACTCACAAAGGAACTCCATCCACCTCCTCTATCGGGAATTAAGGTTGGGCTGGGTGAATATGTACTAGAGACTCTGGTGATTTGAATGGAGCTCAAAACGGTGCCCCAAAAGAAAGTGACACCACCTCACTAAGGCATGAACCACTTTTTCTAGCTCAAGGTCATGTGTAGGATAATTAAGCTATGAGTCTTGAGTTTCTTTGACTCATAGGAAATAGCTCATCCATCCTACATAAGGACTACTCCAAGTCCATCTAAGGATGCGTCTGTGCACAGCATAAAGTCCACTAAAGGATCCGGCACTTCTAGGATAGGTGTGCTAGTAAGGGGTCCCTTGAGCTCTTGAAATGCCCTCTTGCACTTTTCCATCCACTCAAACCTCTTTCCCTTTATCTGAAGGGATTTGATAGGGTGTGCCACTCTAGAGAAGCCCCCAACAAAATGTTTGTAGTAACCTGCTAGCCCCATGAAGCTCCTGACCTCTCATACAGTGGTAGGTGCCAGCCAATCCATGATAGCTCTAATCTTTGATGCACCGACTGTGATACCATCTCCTGATATAATGTGACGAAGGTAGTGGACCTCTAACCTAAAGAAGGCACACTTTGACAAATTGCCATACAACTGATCATCTCTCAGACATTGCAAAACCTATCTCAGGTGCTCCTTATGTTCCTCCTCATTATGAGAGTATATCAAGATGTCATCTAGGAACAATCACAAATCTTTCCAAGAATATATGGAATAATCCATTCATCAGACTCATAAATA
This sequence comes from Thuja plicata, assembly GCA_018584345.1. Taxonomy (NCBI): domain Eukaryota; kingdom Viridiplantae; phylum Streptophyta; class Pinopsida; order Cupressales; family Cupressaceae; genus Thuja; species Thuja plicata. Next base: position 2,934,256 of record MU224623.1, read on the forward strand.
CTACGGTAGCATTTGTGAGGCCAAAAGGTACCAAGGTAAACTCATATTGTCCATATCTTGTGCGAAAAGTTGTCTTGTGGATATCACTCTCCACAATCTAAAATTGATGGTATCCAAATTTCAGATCTATCTTAGAGAATACTCAGGCACCCTGAAGCTGATTAAACAAATCATTGATCCTAGGGAGTGGATACCGATTCTTGATGGTTACTTTATTTATCTGACAGTAATCCATGCAGAGCTTAAGAGATTGATGTAGAGGGCTTAGTATTCTAGATTTTTCCTTCCTCAATTTTCTTCTTTCTCCACCCTAACCATCCAATGGTTACTTCTTTTTGGATTATTTCCCAATTAGTATCTCCAAGACCCTCCCTAACAACTTCTCCTCCAAGGTATAGTTGATCTTTGAAAGATTCCAAAGTTTCTAGGCTTAACTAGTCCAACTAGTTCCCCAAGTGCCTAGTCTTCTTCACTAGATCCTCTCCTAGAATTCCAAACCCCTGCTAAGGATCTTCCCATACATTCCCCAAGACTCTTATCTATCTTCTTGACCAATCCAATATCATTCTTAACTCTTTCCCATACTTCTATACACCTTACCAATCCAATTGGTCCCAATTTCACTAGGAGGCGTAATTGCCAATTCCCTAGTATGTCTAAATTCACTATTTTTAGCTTATTGCTCCCAAATCATCCAAATTAATCCACAAAAGACCTTGAAAATATTCAAGGTATCAAAAAACACTATCATAATCCAAATTACTGACCTCTGGATGCACCCACAACCCTAGTTTCTTGTAGGCCCTAGTTTTTAGCGTATTAATTAGGCCTTTGGACCAGTCAGCATAAACAATTGTCAAAATAGTATCCAACATTAAATTCAAATCCTTCCACCTTTGAATCCTTTTAGGATACTATCTAGGGAATTTGAAAATGCCACTAAGTCTTTTCCAAAAGATCATGGGTGCTCGATCCAATTCTTTCTTCACCCTGTCCTGGCTCACCTGGATTCACCAATCAGCCATAGGGCTTCCTATTTGGTCTAGGAAATCCATTGCAGCTACAAGAATGAAAGAAAAATCCTATTTACAGAATCTAACCCTACTTCCCCATGGTTTCAGTTGAATCCACTGGTGGGTTCTTAGGTTAGAGCCATTTCTAACTAAACAGCAGTGTGAAGTCACTTGCAGACTAGTGACCTTCAAAATTCAATAACTTTACACTACAAATACTTGGAAGAAAAGTACCTAATGCATATGGAAGTTAATTGAAACCACTACACCCCCATGGGGTCTGATCACCTATTCCAATCTATTCACATCTGTACAGTAGCAAAGGAATAATACAGATTACAAGGAAATAGTTATAGACATTCGTACAAAAAGTGCCAAGAAAAATTGTTGCAATCCAAAATTTCATTAACCTCCTCAAAACATCGAATCCATACTCATGTACCGAGCATGGGATAGTTACAACTTATCTAACTACATTTTGCAATTTCTTGCAAAAGTTTCTCGAGCAACTTTTTGGACTTTCAGCATTTTGGCTCTTTTTGTCAACTCTATGGGTGAGTTTGACTTCCATGACCCTAAATAGGATATGTAGGGACCTAAAACACACATTAAACCCAATTTCAACCAAAACATAAACTTTCACTAATTTAGCCCAAAATGACCCTAAAATACCTAATGAGCACTAAATCTCTTACAATCATGAAATAGATCAACATAGTATCCAACCTATTGGATCCTATTTCTAACCACACAACAACTCCTAAACCAACCAAAAACATGCTTAAAGCATCAAAAGGGGAGGTACCCTGCACCATACTCCCCTGGACAAAATAACTCAAGTCCCTTGAGTAAGGAGGTCTTCAATGGTGACCCCATGTTTCAGAATATCTACCTCTACCATCCAAGTAGCCTCAGCTTCAGGTAGTCCCTGCCACTTCATGAGGTACTCCTTGTAGTTACCCTTCCTAGTCTTTTTTATCACCTTAGAATCTAGTACACTTTCCAACTTTAGTGACATTGGTGTAGAAAAATATTTTACCCAATCATCATCACCCAAATCTGCAAGAGTAGACTTACCTATGTCTAGAGATGGTCTCTTGTAGGGATACAGGTCACAAACATTGAAAATGGGTGAAATCCCCAAATCAGGAGGCAACTCCACCTCATAGGAATTCTTTCCATACTTATGTAAAATCTTCAGTGGCCCTATCTTCTTCATGAGTAGTTTAGTTGGCTGACCCTTGGGTAGCCTCTCCTTCTTGAGATAGGCAAGTACTATATCCCCTACCTTGAACTACAAATCCCTTCTTGCCTGATCAGCTTTGAACTTATACTTCTCTACTTGATTTTGCAAAGTCTTGTTGACTTGATCATGAAGTTCCTTCATCTTTTCTATAAATGACTCCCCTTGTGCACTCCTCTTGTCCTTCAAACTGAGATCTCTCAACTCCAAGTTCCCTCTAGGATTGACCCCATATACTATTTCAAAGGGGTTCTTACCTGTACTCATATTAATGGAGTCATTATAGGAAAACTCTGCTTGCCCTATGATGTGATCCCATGACTATCCATGTTGTTTAGTCAAACATCTTAGCAAGTTCCCAAGTGACCTATTGACTACCTTCATTTGTCCATCTGATTGTGGATGGTAGGCTAAAGAGAAAGACAAATTTGTGCCAAGCATCTTCCATAGGGTCCTCCAAAAGTGACCCATAAACTTACTATCTCTATCACTTACAATATTCAGTGGCAATCCATGGATCCTTACAATGTCCCTAAAGAATAGACCTGCAATTTGAGAAGCATCATTTGTTTGCTTGCATGGAATGAAGTGTGCCATTTTTTCTAAAATGATCTACCACCAAAAACACACCATCATGACCCCTAGCTGTCTTTGGTAACCCCAAAACAAATTCCATACTAAGACACTCCCAAGGCCTTTAGGGTATGGATAGGGGTTGGTACAACCCACTATTGTTGTTTTGTCCTTTTTCCTTCTGACAAATCTGACATTGTTCTACAAATTGCCTCACATTTGATTGTAACTTAGGCCAATAGTAGTGCCTATTCACTTGTTCCAATGTTTTATCCACTCCAAAGTGGCCCCCCAAGCTACCTTGGTGTTTCTCCTTCACAATTTTTTCCCTCATTGAGCAATAAACATGTATGCAAAATAGATGTCAACTATGATAAACAAAATACTACTATCAATAAGCTAGTAGATCTATCTAAATGCAACCCAATGAAGAGTACAAATATAAAATGAAGTAAAAGAACAAACTTTACCTTCATCTACTCTTTGCAGCTTGTCTCCATTCTCCTCCTAGCTTTGATTTCTTGATGTTTTGAGCTCTCAGAATTCCAATGAAGCTCCTTAGCCAAGATGTCACCAAAGTGTGGAGATTTGAGTGAATGTAATGAAAAAATGCAACTAAATGGATGATGGATTGGTGTGGAAATGCTTGAATGCTTGAATTCTTGATGGCTTGAATGCTTGATTGCTTGATTGCTTGAATGCTTGAATGCTTGATTACTTGATTTCTTGATTATCTATTCCCTATTAGCTCATAAAGGGAGAATTATGCTCCTTTTATAGGATTTTGGAGGACCTAAGCCTAGGTGGCACAATCCTAGGGTGGAGAATGAAAGGTGGAAGATCCTAGGGTTTCTATTGACTTGGTTGAAGGGGTTGAGAGAAAGGGGGATATAGTTGGAATATGAGAGGAACAATAGGGAGGATGTTCCTCGTACATTGACATGGAGGAGAAGAAGGTGGAAGGGAAATACACATGTCAAGTGTCTCACAAAGACCATGGAGAGGAAAGAGCAGGGACTTATTTCTCATGAGGACTCTTGGTACAAGTGTCCCACGAGTCATCTTGGACTCTTAGAGGTGGCTTGAGAATCTCCTTAGGAATAGGGATTGCTTCTTGACTTGGTGTAGCAGAAGACATGTGGTCATGAGACCAAGTCTTATCAGGCTACATAGCCCTTAGAAATAGGACGTGTGGGTGAGGATAATGAAGATTTAATAATTAATAATAATTAATTATTTTAGCCAAGGTGATGTGTCGGATGACTAGGTTTATGAGGTGAAGTAGGGGACTTAGTCATATTTAGTGATTGTGTATTTAACTAAATCACTTTTAATGAGCTAATTTAGAAGACCTAGGATATGAAGAATAGACTATAGTGAATTTACCTAATAAATTTAATCATTTATTAAATAAATAGAAGAAATAGACATTAATTAAATAATAAATATTTAATCAATTCATCAAGTCAATATTAATTAAATAATAAATATTTAATTAATTGATTAATCAACGAAGCCATTTTTTTAGTGTATACATTTTGCCCCTCTTTTAAATAATGTGTTTGTCACATTGTGTCAAAGAACAATCAAGTTTTTTTCCCAGACAATGTTTGACGAGAACGACCTATGCACGCCCCCTCGAGAGATTGATTGATAAAATTGATGAATATGTTGTTTTTTTTTAGTTTAGGGTTCAATCAATCTCACAAAAAGAATCAGAGGAAATTGGAGTGAAAATGAGGTAAAATGGAAATTGGATAGGTAGGGTCCACATGGCAAGCAAAACGGATCCAGAAGCTATATATAGGGGCAAAGGGTCCACAATAGGCTCATTATGCACACTTGTAATTTGGAGATTGGAGCCTTGGAGACAGAGAAGAGCAAAGCTAAGAATATGTCATTCCCACTATCTGATTACCATTTTGAGCGAGTCAGACGCTTCCAAAGGCCACCAAATTCTGGAGAGTCGATGAGTGATCAATCCATCTTTGTTAATTTGATTCAATTATGCATTTATGATAGGATTTTAGCATGTAATTAGAATAGATTGAATCATAGTTAGGTTAGAAAATCTTGTGTTTTCAACCTAGAAAATAAATGCGATGTTGCGGCGCATCAATGCACAGCATAAATGACCGTATGCGAAATATCTGCACATTTTTTTGGGGATTCTATGCATTCATCAGATAAGGTTTCTTATGCCACACATGTGTGCATAAATTCTGTGCCAATGTTAATTCTGCACAAATTTTAGAGCATCCTACGCAAAAACACCTCTGTACTGTGCATTCATAAAATGTTGCGCAAACAAAATACAATGTTGCGCATAGATGTGAAAATAGGATTTAGACAGATGAAGAAGTCAAATTAGGTCAAACTTTAGATAGAAATAGGCTAATATGATCTTGTCGGTATTGAACATTTGATCGGTTTTGATGTCAAGATAGGCAACATTGTAGCATGGTCGCTAGTAAACCATCTTGATTGATAGATAATTGATAGAATTATCTTTTGTTACATGTGATAAACATGTATTCGATTGATATATAGATAGGATAGATAGATAGATTAGCGTGATCGACATCTGATAGTGTGATTTGATGGATTTTGATAGGAGGACATTACTAATGTCCTGATGTTGCGAGAGAGATATCCCATGACCCAGGGGCTAAGAGTGGCACCATCAGAGATTGATAGAGTCTTGATCGAGGTGACAGGCCTATACCATCTGATTTATATGCCTGAGATTCGGGTGAACCTAGGGATGTTGACAGCATTAGCAAAGAGATGGCACTCGGAGATGAGTACTTTCCATATACCTACCAGAGAGATGACCGTTACGCTAGATGATGTATATTGCATCCTTTGACTACCTATTACAGGCGAGCTAGTGTGCTATAATCAGCACGGTGGGTTGGCGGAGTGCAGAGAGATATTTGGTGATGATGACATAGATGATGGTGAGATTAGTTGGAAGGATATGGTGGAGTTGTATGAGCCACTGCCGGTTGTGTTAGCTGGAGCAATTGGAGGGTATGTCTGCCCTGATCGGAGATCACGTGGATTTGCAATTGGATGGGGTAGGACCTTACAGAGGATGATGGATGAGGGAACCCATTTTTCTTGGGGAGTGTGTTTATTTGCACATTTATATCATGATCTACATTAGGTGGTGTACCACAGGGGCACATCATTATCTACAGGTGTTACTCTTCTTCATGTCTGGGCGTGGGAGCACATTGCTATCACACGGCCTACAACACTTAGGTTTCAAGGTGCCGGATAGCCTTATGTATTTCTTTATGCATCGATTCAGTCTCAGCATAAGCTTGGACATTTGGAGTTCTGGTGATACATTTTTTATACAATTGATGCGGTGATCTGGAGACCCTACCTAGGGTACAAGGTATGGGATGATGAGCATCAGCTCGGATATTGTTTTGAGACACGATGGCTGATAGGGAGGACTCCCTATATTATAGAGAGACAGATGATTAGTAGGGTACTTCGTCAGTTTGTCCATATTCAAGGGATGCCCCATGGGATGACATAGTTTTCTTAGACATTTTAGGAGAGGGGAGACTGGGGACTGATGGTATCTTATGAGACAGCTAGGCAGGAGTTCTTGGACATGTCATTTCAGGCATGTTTGATGAGATAGGGGGTCGTAGATCCAGGTATGACAGTGGAGTATGAGAGGTTCCTGAGGGATCATCCATTCTCGAGACTGAGTGACCCAGCAGAGAGGCCACCACAGAGAGGCCACCACAGAGAGATGCGACAGATAGACGTCGTATCAGATGATGAGGCTAAGATAGGAGAGGTAGAGGGGATGATGATGGAGATGATGGAGGGGATGGTCCTAATAGAGGGAGAGGTAGAGCAGGACCTCGGATGAGAGGTGGAGGTGCATGTACACAGGGGTTGATGCCACCACCTAATAGATAAAGATGACCATGACCTACTGCATAGATGGATCCTTTGATACAGGCACAGGTACAGATTCAGGTAGCAACACAGGTACAGGAAAAGCCTATGCACGATATCAGGGATGACATATAGATTCTTGATGTAGCGGCACAGGATGTACAAGGAGAGGATGAGGAGAGACATGTACATGACAAGGAGGATGTATAGGTACATGATGTTGGGGGCCATGATCCCTATTTACACAGGGATGCAGCAGAGGATGAGGATATTGATGTGGATGTAGTGCTAGCTATACTAGCAATGATATAGGTACAGGTCAACCGTGTCCCCAGACTAGAGAGATGGGTTGAGATGTTAGAGGAGGAGATCATAGAGGCCAGACAGGAGTAGGATACGGCCATAGAGTGGCTAGGGGAGGTAGAGACCTTGTTGGATGAGTTAGAGTCTATAGATGCATTAGGTCCGCACGCAGACAGCTTATGATTGATGATGAGATTCGGTAGGGAGATCACCTACTGGAAGGAGGCATATAGACAGGTTGTTCCACAAGATTAGTAGATCAGGAGTTTCAGAAAGAGCTCATATGGGGTTAGGACTGCAGCTCATCAGAGACAGGGGTCAGTCAGTGTAGGTACCTCATCACGACCACCGAGACCACCACCAGGTTTAGGAGATCCATCAGGAGCAGGGCTCTTCATTGCATCATGCAGACAGTGATATACAGAGTCTAGAGGAAGTGTGTCTTAGCTTGTTTGATATACACTTTGTACTTATGTTATGGCTCCATTGTATCTTTTATTGCAGACTTGATGGACACTTTATTGACACATGGTTTTTATATGATATATCCTTGAACATTTTGGACATGTTATTTCTTTTGTTTTATGGACTCTTGATGATGGACTTTCTATATGACATGATTATATTGATGCTTACATCTATGATGCATTGCTTATGATGATTTATATATATGTGGATACTAACATATGTAGGATGTGATGAATGATTTTGATTATGCATTGTACTTTATGACTAGTAATGATCATGTTTTATTTCTATGTGGATGTAAAATGATTATGATTCTTCTCATGATGATTATTGTTATATGGATGTATTGAGACTAAATAAATGAATAATAAATAATGATAATGAACTTAATGGAAGACAAAACTATATTAAATGAACGATATGTTATAATGATATAAAATGAAATGTATAATAATGGTAATAATGTAATGACCTATATTTTTTATGAAATGACAACTTATGATAAATGCAATGAATTTAGGACATACATGAAAATATGAATGGTTATATACAAATAAACAACCCTAAAACTAAAGATGTACCTAATGAACTATGATAAATGTTATTTTTTTGTTATCCAAAATGTCCTCAATTTTAAACAACCATGTGTCTGACACAAGAAGAATAGACAAAGGGAACAAGGTGACCTAAACAAGATATCCTAAAAAATATTATTAAAGGAGCACTTCTACAATCAATTTTAAATGCAACAAAAAATTATATGCAAAATTGATTATCTCCAAAACTTCAGAAACATTTAAAACTTCATAAAGCTTGGAATTTGATTTTCATCATTGAGCTCGTTATGTTGCAAGAAAATGCAAGCATCATGGTATAATTAAACCAGGATGACCTGAGCATTTCTTGCATGGAGTTTAATATAGAAAACTTGACAAGCATCTATGTATAATTGAACTGAGATGACCTGAGTTTTTTTTTGCATAACAGACAAGGAATATCCCCCCCTCCATCGGGGAACAAATATTTGGAGTCAAGGTATGTGTGGCGCATCACCGTCAATAGCATTCGTATACCAAGATGATTTATAATGTTGTTCTTGCTTATGGAATGGATGAAGGCTCTTATGAACAGACACCCCAATTATTTGTACCTTCGACTTCATTGGAAAATATCCCACAAACAATAATCAAAGAAAATATCTTGTTCCATCCCGGCTATCCTAATCAATGACATATTTGGAGTTGTTAAGCTCATGTCAAATATATCTCGGAATAACATAGGAAACATGATGACAAATGAAATCCAGATATGAATGCATAATATTATTATAAATCATCCTAACATGTCTGTCATGAATATACATTTCTTTGCCAAAAGATAGTATTGAGTTTTGTTGATCAGTTTTATTGATAATGATGTTGTTGCAAATATATAGATAAACAGTCATATTTCAAAAGATATGTTACAGGTTACAAATCATGATTAGAACATCACTATGTAAGAACCATTCATTGTGTTTTCTTGTCTGGTCAAAAATACTCCGTTCTGTCCTCTAAGAATCGTGACTATCATAGATCCACTTCCCAAACTAGGTCGAGGACATGCCCCCAGCTAGGTGATGGACTAACTTATTATGGGTGAAGAAAAATACATTGGACTAGGGTGAAGACCAAGATAGTAGACCAAGCTATGGTGGAGTTTTATTGGGGATTTATACAATGGGTAGGAATCATGGATTGGCCATTTTATTATGATATGTACAAGGTGAATAGTGACTGTGAGAGCCGCGTTATTATGGGTATATACAGATGGGACAAGACACTAGAAGAATCCTAATAGAGGGAGGAGCTAACTTGTCACAAATGGTGCCTGTTTCCAAGTTTTCACCACATGCTTTTATTGCAATTTTCTTCTGATTTTTTGATTATTTTGATTTTTTTGATTTTTTATTTTTTATTTTTTATTTTTTATTTTTGAACATATCCCTTGCACTGGGATCTCATGCATAAAATTTATTTAGGTGCATGCTATTAAGAGGCTCATCCAAGGGATCTCCCTTAGATGTTGACAATTGATAGGCTCCATAACCATAGGCCGTTGTAATCACAAAAGGACCTAACCAACTGGGCTCAAACTTGCCCTTCTTCTCACGATGCTGCTGGTTTTTGGGATTCTCTCAAAGGACTAGATCACCCACCTAAAATTCTCTAGGTTTCACTTTACTGTTATATTGATGAGACATCCTTTGTTGATTAACTTTCAAATGATCAAAGGCTCATTGACGGCATTCATCCAACAATTCTAATTCAGTTACCCATGCAACTCTATACTCTTCATCTGGAATCAAATCTTTCAGGGACACACGAAGAGAAGTTAACTTGAGCTCAAGGGGAAGGACAACTTCAGATCCATAACAAGGGAATATGGCATGGCACCGGTTGGAATACGGATGGAAGTACATCAAGCCCATAGGGCAGGGTTCAACTAGACATGTCAGTCACGGCCAGCATTATTGACAGTCTTTTTAAGGATTTTGACAATGGTTTTATTAGACGCCTCATCTTGGTCATTACCCTGGGGGTAATAAATGGTGGAATAATGGTGGGTGATATGGAATTTGGAACATAGTTCATCTATATCTTGATTTTGAAACTGTTTTCCATGATCTGTAATGAGGTGCATAGGGATGCCATATCGGCAAATGATATAGTTAAGGATAAACATAGAAACTTGTTTTCCTATGGCAGTGATCAAGGGAACAACTTTAATCCACTTGGTAAAATACTCAGTGGTAGTTATAATATACTTATGGTCATCAAAAGATGGAGGGTGAATCGTGCCCACGAAGTCAAGTCCCCACTGACTGAATGGAAATGTAGTAGTAACAGGATGAAGTTGTTGTGCCGGTGCATGAATAAGATTCCCATGTATTTGACATTTCTTTCATTTTCGAGCAAAGTGGAAAGAATCTATTTCCATAGTAGGCCAATAGTAACTCATATGCATGAGCTTCTTAGCCAAGGAAGGACCACTCAAATGTGTTCCATAAATACCCTCATGTACATCTTGTAAGGAAGTTTGAGCTTCATCATGTTCAAGACATCGTAAGAGAGTACCGTAAAGACCTCGCCAATACAGGGTGTCGGATATTAGGAGATAGTGAGAGGTTTGGAGGAGAAAGGTTCACTTTTGGTTTCTGGATAGGTCGGGGGGAAGGATATTATCTTTAAGATAGGAATATATTTTTCCATAGGTAGGGGAATCTTGTCTGATAATATGACATATGATATGTGTATCAGGATCATCATACGCAAGATAAGTCAAAGATTCCACTAAGACCTCAAAATGGGTTTTTGTATATTTTGCATTAAATAGAGAAGCAATTGTTTCCATAGTGTCTGCAGCCTTATTTTCATGCCTTGGAATTTTCTCAAAGGTGATGATTGAAAAATATTGCTTAAAGTCATCTACCATGTTCTTATATGGTAACAACTTGTCATCCTTGGTCTGATACTGATCATTAACCTGATTGATTATTAGCTGGGAGTCTCCGTAGACATTCAACTCAGTCACTTTCCATTGCAGAGCCATCTTCAACCCGATCATTTGTGCTTCATACTCAACTACATTATTTTTACAAGGAAAAATTAATTTTTAGGACTTTGGTCTGGTATATCCTTGTGGTGTAACAAAAAACACTCCAGCTCCTAAACCATGCTGAGTATAGGATCCATCAAAATATAGCCTCCAGGTTTGTATAGATAATGTTAGGATATGTGCATCTGGAAATTATGTATGTATAGGATGATCATCTGTTAGTGGTGCCTCGGCCAATTGATCAGCAATTACTTGCCCTTTAATATCCTTCCTTTCCACATATTCAATATCAAATTCACTAATCAACATGACCCACTTAGCCAACCTTCCTATTAATGTAGTCTTGCTCAAAAAATACTTCAAAGGATCAATCTTTTCCACAAGCTTGATGGAATGAGACAACATGTAATGCCGCCACTTTTGTGAAGCAAAGACCACTACTAGACATGCACGCTCAATTGGTGAATAATTGAGCTCATATCCAACAAGGGTGCGAATGATATAATATATAGCCTTCTCTTTTCCCTCTTGATCTTGTTGGGCCAAAAGGCCACCGAGCGAGACTTTTGTAGCTAAAATATAAAGCAAGAGTTGATTTCCCAGAATTGGTGCCATAAGAGTGGGAGGAGTGGCTAAGTATTTATTGATCTTAGTGAAAGCTTCTTCACACTTATCATCCCATTTGAATAAGATGTTTTTTATGTAACAGATGTTGAAAAGGATGACTTATGTCTGTTAATTGAGAGACAAATCTTCTGATTGACTGAAGGCACCCTTGTAGAGATCTCAAATGACTGATATTCATAGGTGAAGCCATTTCCATGATTACCTTGACCTTTTCTGGATCCACCTCTATGCCTTTAGTTGAAACAATATATCCTAATAGTTTGCCTGATGTAACCCCGAATGCACACTTCTTTGGATTTAGTCTTATCTGATACTTTTCCATTCGGGTGAATATCCTATCCAACACTCTTAGATGACCTTCTCTATTCTTGTATTTGGCTAAGATATCATCAACATAATCTTCTATTATGGTATGCATCATGTCGTGAAAGATTGTGGTCATAGCTCTTTGATAGGTAGCACCAACATTTTTAAGCCCAAAAGGCATCACATTCCAATAGTATGTGCCCTAAGGACATGTAAAAGCAATCTTTTCCTGGTCTTTCGGTGCAATCTTGATCTGGTTATAGCTAGAAAACCCATCCATTAAGGATAACATCTCATGCCCAACTGTTAAATCAACTATAATATCAATGTTGGGCAAGGGAAAATCATCTTTGGGACAAGATTTGTTAAGATCCCAAAAATCTATGCAAATTCTGATGGACTTGTCTGGCTTGGACACTAGTAGAATATTGGAGATCCAATCAGCATAATCAATAGCTCGAATGAAACCACATCCAGCAATTTTTTTAATTTTTCTTTGACCATGAGTGCAATGTGAGGATGCATTTTCCTGAGTTTTTGCTTTACAGGCTTGACCCCAGGTGCAATGGACAAATGATGCATAACAAGATTAGGATCTAACCTAGGCATATAAGCATAAGACCAAGCAAAATTGATCTGCCTCTCTTTGAAAATTTGTGAAAAGGCTTCTTTCTCTGTCTCTATTAAGGATGCAGCTATCTTCAGAATGCATGGTGAATCCTCTATTCCAATGTTAAGAGGCAATGTTGGTTCAATAAGTATAGCAGACTGCTCTTGATACATATAGTTGGGGAGAGTGTCAATCCTTCCATCTTCAGGCGCCTTAGAGAGGTTTTCACCCTCAGATATGTCTTTTCTTTTTACTTTTTTAGGATCTAACACTGCCACTGAGTGGCTTTCACCATTAGATCTATTTATTATTTTCATATTTTTATGACTAAAAGGATTGGCACCCTCTCCAAAGTAAGCCATGTCATTGAGTTCTACGGGGAATCCTGATTTATGATCTCCTAATGGTAGATGATCTTTGATTCCAAGATAGTTGATAATAGCATCATCATTATTGAAAACATCAAGTTCGGGACAATTGGGAGAATCCCAAGCGATAAGTTCGGGGTGGAAAAGGGGTATTGGATCATTTGGTTCAGTCTCAAAGGATAAGATGGTGTTGACAGAAAAGTTCTCAAATTTTATGATTATATCCGCAAGGTCTATTTCCATACTCTCATCTAAATCGCCTATCTCAAGATAACTCTCACTTTCCTCACAATCGCCAAGAGTAGTATCATGTGAATCTAATCCTAGTGGTTCCGTCCTTGGACTCTTCTACTCATGACAATTATTACCATCGACATGAACATCATCAACTTCCATATCCTCAGTATAATCAGAGAATGAATCTCATTCATAAGTATGAGAATCATCATCATCATTATTATTATTTCTAAGTCAGTTAATGATGTATTGTGCTATCTTTTTCTTTGCGGGATCTGCATACATGCAATTTTGTCAGAATGGTAATGCAGGAGACATAGAAATTTTGTAAAAAGGTTCAACCTTTTCTTTTTCACTGCACAATAGACTCCCTTCTCCTTCTTCATGGCTTTTAGAAACTCCTTCCCACTAAATAACACCACACTAGTTCCCACATGCTTCTCCTCATTAGGTTCTTGCAATGGATCCATCTGAAACTTCTTCCCTTTCTTGGTGATCACATAACTATTCTTTTCTCCATCATGTATTGCCTTGATATCATACTACCATGGGTGTCCTAGGAGTAGATGACATGCATCCATAGGAAGTATGTCACATAGGACCTTGTCCTTATACTCCCCTATCTCAAACTCAACCATCATTTTTTCATCCATAACTATTTGTTGACCATTGTTTAACCATGAAACTTTATAGGGTGTGGTATGAGGTATCCTCCTAAGTTTTAGTTTGTCTACCATCTCTATGGATACTATATTCTCAGTGGATCTGGAGTCCACTATAACCTTGCAAATATTCCCATGAGAACTACAAGTTTTCTTGAACAAGTTCTTTTTTTGAGGTGGCTCTATGGTGTTAGGAACCTTCAACAAAGTTCCTCTCAACATCAAATTCTCTCCATCCAATAGTGGCTCTGCCTTGGAAATGGGAGAAGTAACACTTTGAATATCATCCTCTTGCACCAACTAATTCCTTCTATCCCCCATTAAATATGAGGAAGTCTTTTCAGGACACCTACCCATTATGTGGCCCACTTGGTTGCAGTTATAACACCTTCCAGTAAAGACTAAATTGGATCTTCCTTGGGACTGAAACCTTCCTCTAGGAGGCCCTCTTCCTCAATATCCTCCTCTTTAGAAAGATCCTCTAAACTAATTACCCCCACTATTATCTAGAGACTGATTATCTTCTTGTTTATTAGGGCTTTGTCCTCTACCAAAGTTACTCTTGCCTCTCTGAAAACCCCTATTGTTGTTACCACCTCTTCCTCTTTGATGGAAGTCAATCCTCCTCCTAGCCTTATCCTCTTCTCTCAAAGCTAATTGGAAGCACTTGTGCATACTTTCAGGAGACATCATGCTAATCTCATCTTGTATCCCTTGTCTCATCCCATTGAGATACCTTTCCACCTTCTCCATTTCTTCTTCTTGTCTCCTAGCCCTTAGGCTCATTTTGTGGAGCTCCTCGGTGTAAGCACTTACTATCATTTCTTTTTGTCTTAAGTTCTGCAGCTTTTGGTACATTTGAATTTCATAATCAGTAGGCAAGAATTGTTCCCTCAACCTGATATTCATCCTCTCCCAAGAAACAGTCTTCTTCTTTCAACTACTTACCCTATCATCTTGCGTCATGTTCCACCACACCAATCTAGATCCTTTGAGTCTAGCCTTAGCATAGTTGACCCTCTTCTCCACTAAGACTTCCTTGTAATCAAACTAATTGTCAATGGCTTCAAGCTAATCCAAAAAATCTTCTCCATTCAGACTGCCACTATAATAGGGTATGTATTCCATACTATCCTTGTTAAGGGACTTAAATGCATCTAAAAATACATTTTGTTCTTTATCCATCTCAGGTTCCTTATGTTGGAGATTTACTTCTGGAAGCTAGTTGATTGTATGTTTGTCATTGATGACAACATATAATATATAGTAGTGTTCTATATGTACTTATCATAATGATGCTATTAAGCCTTGCACATTTATATTCATGTTTTAGACATCCTTTGGATGCTTTGTTCATACATGCAGACTCAGATATGAAGTTTTAGTTGAGTTGTGTAATTCTATTAGTGGCAGTTACAGTTTCTGGAGTTTATATGTACTGAACTGACGTATTAGCATTGGTTCTTTAGTTTCTCCTATCTTCAGGATACACATGTTTATATTCATGACTAGTTATGAGTTAACCATGTTTCGTTAAGAGCGCTTGTAATGTTTCATCTGGATCATGTTGTTTGAGATAATTTGGTGGAGCCGAATCAGTGAAGCTTCGTGTCTATTCAGTTCATGTTGCGCAATCTTAATCCTGATTGTGTGCATAGTTAAGCAAACAAGGAAGTTGGTGAAGTGTTTCCCACAGCCATCATGACCTTATACTTTGAGGAAGATACTTATAGTAGTTCATTTGTGAATGCTAAGTGTGAATGATAAAAAAAGAGATAGAAGAAGTACAGAGCAGAATATCAGTTATGTTTCATTTATCAAGGATCTATGTGAAGAAGCAGTGGAAGATTACATTACATTGGAACTGATCAAGATAGTAGGTCTACTCAATAGTTCATCATCAGATATAGTGCATATTTTTTCTACAGAAGGTTGTAGCCTTCACCATTAAAGTAGTGAGATTTTGGACAGTGAGTCCTCACCCTTAATAGGGTTATTTGTAAAAGACTCCTAACAGGGTCAGACCCTTAACCAGGTCACTATACTTATTGCATTGTAATGAACAAATCCTAACAGGGTTGCAAGATTTTCTAACAAGGATTATTATAAACAAGTATAGTTCATTGTGGGTGCTAATTCCCATCGGGGTTTTTACCATTTGGTTTCCCCGTAACCAAATTGTGGTGTTGTCTATTGTGTTATCTAAATGTGCATTTACTTTATGCTATTCTATAATTAATAAGAGAAAATAATTAAATTAATTGATAACTAATTCACCCCCCCTCTCATTTATCCTTTGGGACTATTCTAACAATTGGTATCAGAGCCAAGTGCCTTGAAGAGAAATCCTAACAGCTCAAGGTAGATCAGATGCCATACTTCATAAAAGAGAGTCCTAAGTTTGATGGAGAGAATTATCTGGATTGGAAGAACAAAATGATAACACATCTACAATGTGTTGGTTTTGAGATCTTTGAGATAGCCACACAAGAAGTTTCTATTCCCTCTCTAAAATACCTTGCAAAAGATGATGCTACTAGTAAACAAAAGGATATATTCACAGCTAATGCAATTGCCAAAGAAGCCCTTATAAGTTTACTATCTAACAGTGAATTCTCTGAGATCAAGAAAGTAGACAAGGCATACACAATATGGAAGTATCTAGAAGACATGTTTGAAGGAGATATCCAAGAAAAAAATGTGCGCAGGAAGACATGGAAAAAGAAATACAACAATCTTGAGATGTTACCTGAAGAGAACATCAAAGCCTACAATCAGAGGATAAATGAAGCATTTTCTGGAATCAAAAACAATGGTGGAGAAATTTTAGAAGAAGACATATTGGACAAGCTGATGACTACATTTACAACAAACTATGAGAGAAAGATCAATATTCTAGATGAAACCATGCAATTTTCAAAGGACTTCAAAAGAGAGACTTTGATCAGTAAAATCTCTGCATTTGAGATATCAAGATTGAAGACTGAACCCAAAAATGAAACAGCCTTCAAAGCATCAATACACGGTAAGAAAAATTTACATATTTCTAATGAGAAAGAAGAAGTTGATGAAGAACTAGAAGAAATTATTGCCATGATTGCTAAAAGAGAAAAGAAAGGCAAAGGAAAGTATGAAGGATAGCTTCCATTCAAATGTTTTTCATGCAACAAGATTGGCCACTTTGCATCCAAGTGTCCCACAAGATTCAAGAAGTTCATATGTGATTACAAACCTTAATACAAAAAGGAATGCTACCATGCTGAAGAAGGTGTAACAGATAAAGATTTGGGAGAGGATGAAATTGGATTCGTTTCCCTTAAAGACATGGAAAAATGGCTTGAGGAAATGGACATTGAAGATGAAAAGGAAGCACAGGAGATAGCCGTAATTTCCAAAGCAGACATTAGAACTGATTGGATCATTGACAGTGGATGCTCTCACCACATGATAGGTGATAAGGAAAGATTTTTTCATCTCGACAAGTACAAAGGTGGTATGGTTAGAGTTGGAAACAACACTCCTAAACCTATCATAGGTAGAGCATCTATCACCCTCGATGGAAAGAACAAGACAGATGATGTCATGTATGTTGATGGATGACATCACAACTTACTAAGTGTTGGACAACTACTTGACAAAGGTTATCATTTGGAATTCAAAGACAACAAATGCATTATTAACAAAAAATAAGGAGACATGATTGCATCAGGATCAAAAACAAAAGGTAATGTTTTTCAGCTCAATTCAGATGTGAGTTGTTTTCTTGCAAAAGTGGATGACAGTTGGTTATGGCACAAGACACTCTGTCATATCAATTTTGACAATATAGTAAAGATAAGCAATGTCAAGGTAGTTAGAGACCTTCCAAGTATTGCAAGACCAGTTGACACAATCTACAAGGAATGTGTTATGGGAAAGCATGTAAGGAGCTCTTTCAGAAGCAAGCATAACTCAGCTGAAAACAAATTAGACCTAGTGCATATAGATTTATGTGGTCCTACTCAAACAAGATCATACTATAGAGAAAGGTATTTCATTTTGTTTTTTGATGATTTTTCAAGGATGATGTGGGTTGCGTTCTTAAAGGAGAAGTCTGAAGCCTTTGAGAAATTCAAAATATTCAAAGCTAAGGTTGAGAATGAATCTGCAATAAAACTAAAATGTCTTAAGTTCAGATAGAGGAAGAGAATTCACCTCTAACCAGTTTTATGAGTACTATAAAGAACATGGAATCAAAAGATAGTTGAGTGCTCCTAGAACCCCTCAACAGAATGGGATTGCAGAAAGAAGGAACATGATCATACTTGATACAGCGCGCACTATGATGATTGAAGGAAAAGTTGCGCACACCTATTGGAGAGATGCAGTCAATACAACAGTCTATACTATTAATAGAACACAACTAAGGCCAAGCGCAGATAAGACACCTTATGAACTTTGGTTTGGTAATGTACCTACAGTAAAATACTTCAGAATCTTTGGCAGCAAGTGCTACATCAAGAGAGATGATGGTGTTGGCAAGTTTGATGCTAGAAGTGATGAAGGTATTTTCCTTGGTTACTCTACTAAAAGTAAAGCATACAGATGTTTTAATTTGAGATTAAAGAAGATAATTGAAAGTACTCATGTAAATATTGATGAGAATTTCATGGCTCAAGAGAGGTATTATGAATATGCACCTATGATTGAGGATGAACCCAGGCCTAGTAGTAAAGATATTGTTATTAAAGAAATGTTTGATTGAATTGATGTATCATGTAATGAACCTGAATCAAGCAAAGAAGTATCACAGATTACAGATGAGGATGTCACACCAAAAGTTTGAAAATTCACATCTAGATACCATTCAAAAGATGATATCATTGGAGATCAGAGCAGTAGTGTTTTGACTAGATCTAAAGCAAAAAGTTTAATAGTGGATGAAGAGGTATGTTTACTTTCACAAATTGAACCTTTAAGTGTTGAATATTCTTGCAAGGATTTTGATTGGCAGAAAGCAATGGAAGAAGAATTAGATCAAATAATCAAAAATGATACATGGGAATTGGTTCCTAGACCTAGTGACAAAAATGGGATTGGAACAAAGTGGGTATTTATGAATAAGATGAATGAAGATGGTACAGTGGTTAGAAATAAAGCAAGACTGGTGTGTAAAAGATATGCACAAAGGGAAGGAATAGATTACACAGACACATTTTCCCCTATGAGCAGACTAAATGCCATTAAGTTATTCTTGGCCTATGCAACATTCAAAAACTTTAAAGTATACCAAATGGATGTTAAATCATCCTTTCTGAATGGTGACTTGAAGGAAGAAGTCTACATAGAACAGCCTGGAGGATTTAATCTATCAGATAAACCAGACATGATATGCAGATTGAAGAAATCTCTCTATGGACTTAAACAAGACCCAAGAGCTTGGTATGAGAGACTAGATGGTTATCTTACCAAGATTGGATTCAAGAAAAGGAGCAGCAGATTGCAACTTATTCATAAGAGAGACACTTAATGGATTATTACTTGTTGCCATATCTGTTGATGACATTATCTTTGGAGGTAATGACAAGCTTAGTGCAAAATTTGCAAAAGAAATGCAGAATGAATTTGAAATGAGCATGATTGGTCCTATAAAATATTTTTTGGGATTGAATGTAAAGCAGATAGATAAAGGAATATTCATAAATTAGTCCAAATATGTGAAGGAAATATTGAAGACTTTCAAGATGGAAGACTGTAAGCCAGTATGCACTCCTATGATAATAGGAAGAAAGCTTTATAAAGAGGATGATTCCACAGTAGTTGATAAGACATTGTACAAGTCTATGATTGGAAAACTTATATATCCTACTCAATCTAGACTAGACATATCTAATGCAGTTGGCATTGTTGGTAGATTTGCAGCTAAACCCAAGAAGAATCACCTAATGGCAATAAAGAGAATATTTAGATATCTAAACAGAACTATAGACTATAGTTTATGGTATCCTAAATCATAGAATGTACAACTTCATGTATATACATATGCAGATTGGGCAGGTTGTATTGATGATAGGAAGAGTACTTCAGGAGGATTAGTATTTCTTGGATATAGGTTGGTTTCTTGGATAAGCAAGAAGAATAATTGTATCTCTTAGTCAACAAGAGATGTTGAATATGTTGTAGCAGCATTGAATTGTTCAACAATAGTTTGGATCAAACAGATGGTTAAAGATTTTGGTATTCAGGTTGATTATCCTATTGTTATTCACTGTGATAACACTAGCACTATCAACACATCCAAGAACCCTATGATGCATGCAAAGACAAAACACATTGAGATCAAATACCATTTTCTTAGAGAAAAAGTTACAGACAAAGAAGTAAAATTGGACTATGTGAGAACTAAAGACCAATTGGAATATATTTTCACAAAGCCTTTATCAAAAGATACTTTTGAGTATCTCAAGGAGAATTTGGGAGTAATTCCCTTTCCTGAGTCTGATTACATAAAGAAGCAAGTACATCAGTCCATGGTGACTAATGAAAGGTTGACTACTCTATTTCTAGAGTAGTACCTGTGCCTAATTTTTTATGGTGCCCTTTACCATTGATGTCAAAGGGGGAGTATGTAGTAAGGGGGAGCATATACTCTGGGGGAGTATATAATCATGTAACTTAAAAACACAGACAGGGGAGCTACAGCAGTGTAGAGGAATATTTGATGGGGATATCGAGAAGATTGTAAAAAGAAAGAGGAAACCATGTGCTAAAGATGTTTTAAATAACATATGTTGCCATCAATGTCAAAGGGGGAGATTGTTAGAGATTTACTTCTGGAAGCTAGTTGATTAAATGTTTGTCATTGATGACAACATATAATATACAACAGTGTTTTGTATGTACTTATAAGAATGATGTTATTAAGCCTTGCACGATTATATTCATGTTTTAGACATGCTTTGGATGCTTTCTTCATACACGCAGACTCAGATATGAAGTTTCAATTGAGTTGTGTAATTCTATTAGTGGCAGTTACAGTTTATGGAGTTTATCTGTACAGAGCCGACGTATTAGCATTGGTTCTTTAGTTTCACCTATATTCAGGATACACGTGTTTATATTCATGATTAGTTATGAGTAAACCATGTTTGGTTAAGAGTGCTTGTAATGTTTCATCTGGATCCTGTTGTTTGAGATAATTTGGTGGAGCTAACTCAGTGAAGCGTCGTGTCTGTTCAGCTCATGTTGCGTGATCTTAATCTTGATTATGTGCTTAGTTAAGCTGACAAGGAAGTTGGTGAAGTTTTTTCCATAGCGGTTGTGACCTTATACTTTGAGGAAGATACTTGTAGTAGTTCATTTGTGAACGCTAAGTGTGAATGATAAGAAAAGAGACAGAAAAAGTATAGAGCAGAATATCAGTTATGTTTCATTCATCAAGGATCTATGTGAAGAATCAGTGGAAGATTACATTACATTGGAACTGATCAAGACAGTAGGTCTACAATACAATTCATCATCAGATATAGTGCATATATGTTCTACAGAAGGTTGTAGCCTTCACCATTGAAGCAGTGAGCTTTTGGACAGTGAGTCCTCACCCTTAACAGGGTTATTTGTAAAAGACTCCTAACAGGGTCAGACCCTTAACTAGGTCACTATACTTATTGCATTGTAAAGAACAACTCCTAATAGGGTTGCAAGATCTTCTAATAGGGATTATTATAAAAAAGTATAGTTCATTTTGGGTGCTAATTCCCACCGGGGTTTTTACCATTTGGTTTCCCCATAACCAAATTGTGGTATTGTCTATTGTGTTATCTGAATGTGCATTTACTTTATTGTTTTTTGGAATTAATAAGAGAAAAGAATTAAATTAGCTGGTAACTGATTCACCCCCCCTCTCTCAATTATCCTTTGGGACTATTCTAACACCTTACCCTTATTAGATGACTCTTCTGACTGACTTTCATCATCTCCATTACTCTCATCTCCCCATTCAGTGATCTTCTTTTTTCTCTTGGTCTCAGACACACTAGCCTTCTCCAAGCAGCCTTGAACTGATTCCACTATGGCATCCCTACTCATTGCCTTAGGAGGCATTTTTTCTACCTCTTGACTCTCTTCCACTTCATACATACACAATCTTCAAGATATTATGGATCTGATACCACTTTGATGCAGAGGGCTTGGTATTCTAGTGTTTTCCTTCTTCAATTTGCTTCTTTCTCCACCCTAACCATCCAATGGTTACTTATTTTTTAATTCTTTCCCAATTAGGATCTCCAAGACCCTCCCTATCAACTTCTCCTCCGAGGTATAGTTTATCTTTGAAAGACTCCAAAGTTTCTAGGCTTAACTAGTCCAACTAGTTCCCCAAGTGCCTAGTCTTCTTCACTAGATCCTCTCCTAGAATTCTAAACCCCTGCTTAGGATCTTCTCATACATTCCCCAAGACTCTTATCTATCTTCTTAACCCATCCAAGATCATTTTTAACTCTTTCTCATACTTCTAGACACCTTATCAATCCAATTGGTCCCAATTTCACTAGGAGGCCTAATTGCTAATTCCCTCGTAGGTCTAAATTCATTGTTTTTGGCTTATTGCTCCCAAATAATCCAAATGACTCCAAAAAAGACCTTTAAAATCTTCAAGGTATCAAAAAATACTATCATAATCCAAAGTCCTGACCTCTAGATGCACCCACGACCCTAGTTTCTTGCAGGCCCTAGTTTTTAGCCTATTAATTAGGCCTCTGGACCAGTCAGCATAAACAATTGTCAAAATGGTCTCCAACACTCAATTCACATCCTTCCATCTTTGAATCATTTTATTTGACTATCTAGGGAATTTTAAAATTCCACTAAGTCTTTTCCAAAAGATTATGGGTGCTCGATCCAATTTTTTCTTCACCTTTTCCTAGCTCACCTAGATTCACCAGTCAGCCATAAGGCTTCCTATTTGGTCTAGGAAATATATTGCAGCTGCTAGAATGAAATCAAAAATCCTATTTACAGAATCTAACCCTACTTCCCTCATGGTTTCATTCAAATCCACTGGTGGGTTCTTCGGTTAGAGCCATTTCTAACTAAACAGCACTGTGAAGTCACTTACAGACCACTAGTGACCTTCAAAATTTAATAACTTTACACTACAAACACTTGGAAGAAAAATACCTATTGCATATGGAATCTAATTGAAACCACCACACCCCCATGGG
Source organism: Thuja plicata (assembly GCA_018584345.1). Taxonomy (NCBI): domain Eukaryota; kingdom Viridiplantae; phylum Streptophyta; class Pinopsida; order Cupressales; family Cupressaceae; genus Thuja; species Thuja plicata. Next base: position 2,957,390 of record MU224623.1, read on the forward strand.
GTCCGATCACCTATGTCAATCTGTACACATCTGTATAGTAGCAAAGGAATAATGCAGATTACAAGGAAACAGTTACAGACATCTGTACAGAAGTGCCAAGAACAATTCTTGCAATCCAAAATTTCATTAACCTCCTCAAAACATAGAATCCATGCTCATATACCAAGCAAGGGGTAGTTACAAATGATCTAACTACATCTTTCAATTTCTTGGAAAAGTTGCTCAAGCAACTTTCAAAGTTGCTAGCAACTTTTTTCACTTTGAGCATTTTGACTCTTTTTGTCAACTCGATGGGTGAGTTTGACTTCCATGACCCTAAATAGGATATGTAGGTTCCTAAAACACACATTAAACCCAATTTCCATCAAAATAGAAACTTTCACTAATTCATCCCAAAATGACCCTAAAACACCTAATGAGAACTAAAGCTCTTACAATCATGAAATGGATCAACATAGTACCCAACCTATTGGATCCTATTTCTAACCACACAACGACTCCTAAACCAACCAAAAATATGCTTAAAGCATCAAAAGGGGAGGTTCCCTGCACCAGAGATCCATCCTTCTTAACGAAGATGACGGGTGCTCCCCATGGTGAAACACTAGGGTGAATGTGCTCTTTCTCTAAGAGCTCCTCCAACTGAACCTTGATCTCATCTAGCTCATGAGTAGTCATCTTGTACGGAGCCCTAGATATGGGTACTACTCCTGGCCCAAGGTCTATATGGAAGTCAACTTCCCTAGGTGGAGGCATACCAGGTAGCTCTGAGGGAATGACATCCGCAAATTCTTGTAATATAGGGAATTCAATAAGGGGGGTTCCCTTCTCCTCCTCCTCCTCTGTGTCACTGATGTTAATAGAAAATAACCTACATCCCTTGCGAATGCAGCACTTAAGCTGCATGGCTAAGATCACATGAAGAGATATGGGTCTTTGGACCCCTGAAATAACCATGGGTGAACCTAATCCATCTACACATTCGACCCTCTTCTGTCAATAGTCCACCTTGGAGTTGTGGGCGCAAAGCACATCCATGCCAAGGACTACATCATAAGAACTGAGAGGGGTGATATGTAAATCAATCATGGAGGTCATTTCTCCTATCTGTAACTAACAATCTCTAACTATAGAATGAATTGATACCCTTGACGACATTATTTTTCATTAGTATTCAAACAACACTTTCGGTAAGCTTACACCGAAAGATAGTAAAGGGAAAACCAAAGATGAGATTGACAGATCACCAAAAATGACTAAGTACTAGGAAAACTGGTGACACAAAGAAGTATATAAATCAAAAACCACAATACAGATAGTTAAAGTGGAACCTGATAGAGGAACCCAAAATGCAAGTTACAGTGCAGACCAATGAAACAGATTCAGTGCAACCGACAGTGAAAACTGAAGGACAATCAAGCATGACCGAAAGACAGAACCGACAATCAGTTGTAGCCCGCAAAAAGTGGATCTGACTTCCACATCAAATAAAGCAAGGGTATTCTATTTATAGGATATTTAATTTTTTAAAATCCATTTCTTTAGGGACACGAAACATTAATGTAAGTGATTTAATCAATCTAACTGATTTAAAGCACATAGACTAGGAGATCTAGGTGCAAGTTGTAAACCTGATCTTAGAGTTAACATTGTTTTTATCATCAACTCAATGAAATCAATCCATCTATAAATAGATGATGTAATCATTCATTAGAGTGTGTGTGGAAGAAAGAGAAAAATAGAATGAGCACATCTATGGATTGAATTGAGAGTTTTAAAGAACTAGAGCAGGGAAAGAAGAATTTGATTAGCAGAATCAGAACAGAGGAAACCAAAAATTAGAGGTAATATTCAATCATAGCTAAGGTGATAATATTTTGTATGTGAACTACATAGGATTTGTATTAGCATTAAGAGATTGCACTTACCAGGTCAATTTGTAATTTTTTGTCATTCTAACAAGTGAAGAAAAGTGTAATAAATCCTTCTTGTAAGGTGGATTTAACAGTCCTATATCAAATCTCTTAACCGAGTGCACACTTAACAGTTTTGCTGAAAGCTCTTAGTAGAGTAGAATTTAATAGGTCTCCACCGATACTCCTAATAGGGTAGATCGTCAGAAGTGATCAAAATTGTAAGCCTTAACCAGCCCCTTCCATTCTACAGATAGTGAAGTTTTATGGGTGCCATCCCCACCGCAGTTTTTACTTCCTAACAAGATTTTTCTGTGATACCATATCTTATTTTATCTTTTAGTTATGTTCATGAATGTTTCTATGAATGATTCATATATTTATTAAATGTTATGAAATTGATATAACTCTCACAAAGATAGCGTAGATCAAATGGAATGGATATGCAATTGATTACTAAGGTTAATTGGTTAAAGAACAAGAAAATGTTTTAGAGGTATTGATTCACCCCTCCCCTCTAAGTACTACTTCCCATTAAAACCCAACAACCCTAGCACCAGATGCTAACTCCACTTCCCATTTTACCTCCTGTCTAGCTGCCACTAGCCCACATCGCTCCACTACAAAAGGGGGAATAAAAGAATCAGTAGCTCCTAAATCAAACAAGATAGTGATGGTACTACCTCGAATCATACCTACTACCTCAATCACTGTGGCCTAATGCTCAGCCTGTTGGTTATCAACCACTGCAAAGACTTTGTGGGACTTACCCAAGTCCCCAACCGTGGCCTCAGATGCGGATGGACATGAAATACCACCTTGGGGAAAATCCCTAGCAAAGTGCCTTGTGGCTCCACATGTGAAACAAGACCCTCAGGACTATATCTGTATGCCCTGAGATCTGGTGTGTTGTGACCCCCCTGTCCTAATAGAACTGTTGAAACCACCTTGAGATGTCTGTTGATTCCTTGCTAGAGGTGTGAATGGTTCTTGTGACCTCTGATCTCGCCTAGGCCCCTGTGCCTGCCACTGCTTGGGCTTAAAGCCATGTTGTCCCTGTGCCAGTCTAATCCTCTAAATCTGCTGAGTCTAGTGTGGCTGAGGTTGTCAGGCTCTAAAGGTCCCTGATGAGTGCCTCTAATTCCCCTTCCAAGGGGTTCTATGATATCTTGAACTCTAAGGTGTGGAATTTTGGTTCTATGACCGATCCTGAGTATCGTGTCCTTTGTCCTGCACCTCCTCTACAATCAAGGCCTTCTCTACAGCCTCTCATAGATCCACTGGTGCTGCCATGTGCAGTGGTCTAGAAATAGACACATTCAACCCCTTAACAAAGTGGTTGATATGGAGCTTCTCATTCTTCATGTACTCAACATGAGGTAGGAGCTCGAGAAATCTTCTCTCATACTACAAAATAGATAAACCCCTCTATTGCAGATCATGGAACTCATCTATATGACACTTCCTATAATTCTCTAAGAGGTAATGGTCTCTGAATCTCTCCAAAAAGGACTCCCAGGTGAGGATGTCAATAACTAGGTTACTCTTGTACACTTCCTAGTGCCACCAAACTGATGACCCTCCTCTCAAAAAGAGGATGTTCAATCAAGGTCGCACATTTATCTCACATGCACATAACCCAAAGCATCTCTCTAAACTCAATAACCATGCCTCAGCCTCAATCTCGTCTATGGTTCCTAAAAAGGGTGGTGATTTGAGGCGGAGCAAATCTTTAACCTGGTCCCTCAAATCCTGGGGTGCTCCACTACCTACCTAACGTACAACCCCTTGGAGTGGTCCTACCATGTGAACAGACTCCCCATCCTGCTCTGCTTGCTCCTTGAATTTTCAAGGAGGAGGACTCCTACTTCTCTCACGGGATGCTCCCCCTAGTCCTGCTATCTGATCTCCAAGTGGAAACCTATCCATAAGAATCCCTACTAAATTCTGGAGAGCATTAAGTACCTCCTAATTAGGATTCGGGGGTGGAACAGGCAAAGGTTCTTGCTCCACCTCAACATTTTCCCTAGCAACCTCAGCTTCTCACTTATCATGAGCTGGTGCCACACGGGTATGAACTTTCCCTCTCCCACATCGGTGAGCCTGTCAAGTGACGGGAGGCATCCTACAAGTTAAAGAAATTTTAAAGGTTATTAAGGATAAATGCAATGGGTCTAAGGTTCCAAGGTTGGAACTTGGCTCTGATACCAAAATGTCATGCCCATATCAGCATGATAAAATGTAACAATTTTTTTTTTGAAAAGGTTTACATACTAGGTAATGAAGTGACAGTTCTCACAACATACAAGTGCCCTAAGGAGAATTAACTTAGACAAAAAGGGTTTATCCTAAAGAGTTAGTTGTCAAATGGTGATGTTTGGGGTTGAGGGGAAATCATGATGTGAGTCAACATCCCTCAACCAAAAGGTTTACTAGGGGAAATAGATCTAATACAATTTTTAAGTGATTTCTAGAGTTTAAACAAAATTGGTTCGTAACCTCTTATCATGTTGGTTTAAAATCTTAAGACCGATTAAGACCTAATAGTTAACCTAGTCTCATCATAACATTATGTTTACACTGACCAATACACTCGCCACATGTATTGGACACATAAAAATAACATTACCAACAAGACGTATCTCAACTTGTTCAAAGATTTCCCAAATTATTTTATTGCCTAAAAGAGCTAAAGCCGATTCTATGTCCTTAAACTACAATTTAATTAATTAGTTTCAACTCATTTGATCAATTTACTCTATTAATAAAATTGATCTTAAAATTATAATATTCCACATCTATAAACAATAGCATTGAAAAAAAGACATTGTTCTCTTTAAGACTAAATGAAATTTATATATTTGTTTTAAATCACTAACTACATATCCCCTTAACATAATTTAAATTATGTGGCAACAAACAATAACATTAATACATTAAGTCCTTATAAACTAAAGGAAATAAATACTTATTATTAAAATCACTAGCTAGATAAATGTTATAAACATAATTTAAATTTTATGGCAATTCAAACTATAACCTTTAAATACATTAATTTCTTTCAAACTAAATGAAATTAATATATTTAATTTAAATCACTAACTAGGTAAACATTTTAACTTATTTTAAATTATATGGAAAAATCAAGCAATAACATTTAAATACAATTTTTGTTTAAAAACTAAATGAAAATTAATATATGTTATAACAATCACTACTAGATAAACATTTTAACATAATTAAATTATATCGTAGTTTCTAATAAAACCCATTAAAATAGAAAAATTAGGTTTGTTTACTTCTATTGAGATCTTAATAAACTTATTGATAATAAGGAAAACATTTTCTTTAAAAGAAATAAACATAACTTAGATCAGATAATAAAAACTAATCTCATCTATTAAAAAATAATAAACATAATGACGGATCCCCAACCCTAATTCAAAATTAGAGTTAGGGGTCCCATTAAAGTGTCCTAATGTTCTTTCAGCAATGTTCTCTCTCTTTCTTACCATACAAGCCCTAGGCAAGATCATACTAATCCCCTCTATGTTTCTAATCTCTTGTGCAGGTCTGGAAGCTTGATGTTTACAGCTGTGGTGATGTGCGTGACAAATAATGTGTTTGCATTATCTAATCTGTAAGATTTTCTCCTTTTTTTTTAATCCTCCAAATAAGCTAATGGTGGTCGTGTGTTTGTAAGGGCTATCCAAGAGGGGGCCTGCATGGTGAGGAGGCGGCTACTCTCCCCAAGCCACGTGAGGAGGTTGGGAGGAGGAGGCAAGTAATGGCGGCTGCGGGGATGTGAGTCTCTCTATGCATGGTGAGTGGGAAGTGGGGGAGGTTGTGCCCTTCCCTCCACCACTGTGGTGGTGTCCCACCACGGACACCACAGAGTCGGTGGCGTAAGCTTCCATTGTGTGGTGGTCGTGGTGGCCACACCACCACCAGTGGTGGGGGGTAAGGCTCGCGCCTTCCCCGCCCTTTGTGAGGGCTGCGGGGAATGGGGGGTGGCTCCTCCACCCTCCCAACTTTCATTTAATTTTTTTTTTACTTTTTCTTATTTATATATATATATATATATATTTATTTATTTATTTATGTAAGTTTATACATTTTGCAAAAAAATCTTTCTGCTGTATTTTATACAGTAGAAAACATGCTTCTTAATTATTCTGATTTTATTTAATCTTTATATACATGTGTGTGTGTGTGTGTCTGTGTCTGTGTGTGTGTGTGTGTGTGTGTGTGTGTGTGTGTGTGTGTGTGTGTGTGTGTGTGTGTGTGTGTGTGTGTGTGTGTGTGTGTGTGTGTGTGTGTATATATNTGTGTGTGTGTGTGTGTGTGTGTGTGTGTGTGTGTGTGTGTGTGTGTGTGTGTGTGTGTGTGTGTGTGTGTGTGTGTGTGTGTGTGTGTGTGTGTGTGTGTGTGTGTGTGTGTGTGAGTAGATATATATGTATATGTGTGTGAATTAATACACCTTCATGAAATTGATTTATTTAACTACAATTCTATGGAAGAATAATGCAAATTAAGTTAAAGAATGGCATTCAAATCACTAAACATTCCATGGATCTCTATCTAAGCTTTGTTAATACAGGTCTCAGCCTTAATCTCTATCAATGACAATCCTAGAATGAGAAATTAATAAACTAATGCCTAATCAAGCTCAATTCTCTCAAGATGATATGAAAATGGAACTCAAATACTCATGATATGCTCTTAATTGCTCTCAAATTTCCTATAGTAATGATGCTATGCATTCAAATTTTCTAGGATTAATTATGCTTAAAAATGGCTTGTATTTATAGCAAATTCCCAAGGGTAGGGGGTAGAGTTACTTGATCATGATTAAGCCTTGGTTAGGTGAAAGGCTTTGAGATGGTTTCAAATGGGGAGACAATTTAAATGTTTGTCTCAAAGGTTGAGACAAAGGGACAAATTTGAGTGATAGAGATGCAAAGTTGAAAATGAGTGATTGAGATTCAAATTTAGGAGTGATCCATGTGCTATGTATCCTCAATTCTCATTGGTTGCTCAAATTCATGTTGAAGGATATTAGGATTTATTTAATTCAATGAATTAATTAAATTATCCATTTAGGGGAATAGGTTCAATTTTATTTTTGATTTAAAACTATACAATTAAATGATTAAAATCAATTATATAATTTGATTGATCCCTTTTAGGCTGATATTTGATCATTTGATGTCATTATTAATTAATCCTTTGATTTTATTTGATTTAATCCCAATTTAATTGATATATGTCCATTTGATTTGATTTTGATCCATTTTGATGTAATTTGATGAGATTTAGAAGCAATTGTCTGAGATTTGCAAATTTTGAGATTAAAGAATACCTGGTCAATTTGAGGTGTCTACAAATGCCCCTCTTTGAATTGATGTGCATTGCGCATTGATTCAAAGAAAACTTGATGCCCTGATACAAATTAGATGTTGATTGATTGATTGATGCAAAACCTAATGTTGATAGTGATAACCTGATGTGAAACTTTGATGCAAAACCCTGATGTGAAACTTGATGCAGAACTTGATGTGAAATCTGATGCAAAACTTGATGTGAAACCTGATGCAGAACTTGATGTGAAACCCAATTTTCATAAGATGCAGAATGCCCCATTGATAAAAGTTTGAAATTTTAATGCCCCAAATTTGATATAAAATGTGATGTAGAATCTTGATTTGATGATCGAATGATATATGCCCTCTCAGAAATGAAAACATTTTGATGTCCAAATGCAAAATATGATGAGATTGATGTAAAAAGAAGATCCAAATGATTTCATTTATGAAAACATTAATAATAATGATGATAAGATCACCATATGCCCCTGTTTGTAGAAAAGGCAAATTTAGGTCACGTTGGGTAAAAATCTCTCCAAAATTAGGTTAAAATAGCTTAAATAGGTTGAAAACCCAAATTTACTATTCATTTTCACTTTTAACTATTGAGATTTTGCTCTGATCCTGCTGTGATTGATAGAAATGGTGGTCTCTATTTGAGAGCATCAGTTTGAGAGAGTGCACTGGTATCAGAGACCTCTTGACTATAGACCTCTGGTGAGTGATTTGAACCTTCCAAGTGCATTTATTGCTTTTTTTGATAGCATTTATTGCCAAATTTTTATGCTTGTTAGATTAGATTTAGAAAAATTCTGCATAGGAAATTTTTGAATGATGCCTAGGGTAGTTAAAATGCCACCTCCATGCAGTTAAATGACGTGTAGGAAGTGTTCAATGACGCCTAGTAGTTAGGTTAAAATTTGTATCCCATGTTTTTAACAACGCGTATGAAACCCTTTGCGAAATTAAGTTTTAAATTCCGCCTAGGAAAGTTTAAATGTCGCCTAGGACTTCAAATGTCGTGTATGCTGTAAAGCAACACCTCCAAAACTTTGAATGACACGTATGATGTTTTCAATGACACGTAGCATGAAATGATGCATACACTTAATCAAGTGACGCCTATAATGATTTTTGATGAAAACCTAAGTTTAGATAGAACAAATTATCTTTGATTGATCGTTTGGATGACCGGATTGATTTCCAAACTAGAAATATGTGATAACATGATGCTACTTAGTGTTTAGGATATTAGAATAATCATACCAGTGAATGTTTGATTTGGCAATCAGATTGATTTAAAGAAATAACCAAATTGATCCCTTCTCAAGATCTAGAGGTTAGGAACAATAGGTTAATGCACTCAAAAAGAGAAAAGATAGATTTAATATGTTTGATTTCATTGGAATGATCCACCAATAGAAATATACTAATATAATTCACTTTGTTTGAAAAATGTAGGCACATTATCATAAGTTATAAGTACAAAATGTAGCATCTTGGGTGTTTGAGATGTTCGATGAGCTGACCTTTCCAGAGAGATGTACTATCGAGACATGTGGACTCGGATTCCTTCTTGATCTCCCTCAGTTTCAGTTGAACTCAGGTTTATTGATAGCTATAGCAGAGTGTTGGTACTCTGACCATAATACCTTCCATCTACCCCTTGGCGAGATGACTATCATGCTAGAGGGTGCATACATCTGGGCAAGGTCTGGCATCGAACTATCAATGATATTGATTAGGTTGTATGGAGACCATACTTAGGCTGCGATGGATGGAGAGAGGATGATGATGAGATTCCATATATGTTTTCCTCACAGTGGATGATTGGTCATTCACCACTTTGTATGGAGAGATTTTTCTTTAGGAGAGTTCTCTGACAGTATGGTCATGTACAGGATATGACGCAGGGTATGGCATTATATGCTAGAGTGCTAGCAGAGCGATCCATGTGGGGAGCTCAGGTAGATTATCATTTTTCCTATGTAGATATTGATCAAATAGATCATATCAGATGGGATATGATGGAGCATGTGGCCAATGTAGGGATGTCCACTGAGTATCGAGAGTGGCTTTCTCGACATAGATTTATTAGATTCACAAATTCGGCAGAGCCGATTCCTAATGTTGATGATCAGTCTGATGATGACAATGGAGATGGGGATGATAGTGGTGGTGGTGGTAGGAGTCCACAAAGATAGAGGATATAGAGAGCACATAGAGCTCCTCGGGTACAAAGAGCTACAGGAGTTTGGATTCGGGGTGGGCATGTTAGGGCTCAAGGTGGTGGGTTTGGACAGCCTAGATAGAGGCAAGCATAGGTACCAATTTAGAGTTAGGCTTAGGCTATTCTAGCTACAGATTGGGCTAGACACAAACATAGATAGGTACATGCAGCTAGACATGTTCCCTTATAGGTTTTGATACAGTGTCAGGATCCGTAGAGACCACCATCTCCTCAGAGATAGGTATTGTCTTAGGTAGATCCACATGTTAGTTCAACACAAGTTCAGGATGCACCTCAGATACATATTATACCATAAGTACCATTACCACCGCAGGAACCACAGGCACCTCAAGCACCTCTTGTTCATCCTATTATTGATGGCTTAGTATAGGATGTGAGGGGTTTACAAGTAGGGATGACTACAGTTACTAGACGATTAGATTAGGTGACTACTATGCTACAACATTTCTTGACTATGATGGCACAGTTACCTACCAGTGCTAGCATGAGTCAGGCACCACCTTCTATTCAGGATAGAGCAGGTGATAGGGGTCCAAATGGTTTAGGGGATGGATCAGGTGTTGTTGGAGATGGATTAGGTGCCCCTATTGGGTCTTGAGATAGAGATGAGATTGATATCCTGATATTGCATTGATGTATCATATAGAGTTTTGATCAGGACTGATGTATGGATCATTTTATCGATGTATCTTTGATATACAGATTTGTTATAAACATATGATGATGGATATTTATCTATGATGATCTTTATTGATTTCCCTTTGATGTTGATTTATGACGTTGATGTGAGATTTATTTATATGTTGATCTACATGATGTCTATGTTCCACTTCTTTTTTTTATGCTATGAATGCAATGTCTTAGATTATGACATAGATATATGGATGCCAATGATGTTTTATGCAACTATTTCTATATGATTTGACTCTTATCATGATGTATGGTTTATGCAATGTAATGATATGGATGCAATACTTAATTCAATGGTAAAATGAATGCAACTATCTTTTTGGGATTTTAATGTATGCAACGTAGTTTATGAAATACAATTTTAAAAGAAGAATGGATAAATGAATAATGATTAATGTATCTTTTCTTTTGATTTTATTAAGATATGTATAAATAATGATTAATGATTAATGCTATGAATGGATACAAAAGATAATCTCACATAATTGATTTGAAACCATTTAATTTGATGTAACCCCAAAATGATGAACCCCCTTGTACTTGGAAAAGTTATCTAAATAATGCAATTAATCTAACATGAATATGCAATGCAACTAATTGTCATTGATTTTTGCAAAAGAAGTGCAAAAAGATATATTTTTTCATCATTGAGCTTTGCGGAACTAGGAGTCAATAAAATCCTTAGTGATGCCACTACGACCATAAGGATATGAGTATGACTTTCATCTCATTTGGTAACCTCATTAGGAAACTAGTACAACCCTCACTAGTTGAATAACCAACTATGGGAGTATGAATACTGGTTTAATCGGATTCAATTTTACAAGTGTATGTTGGTATTAAGATATTGAAGATCTAAATAGCAAAGGTATCCTTTTGCATAAAAAAACAAAGGTTGACCCTCCTTCCTATATGAATGTTCTCGATGGTTCTTTGATGACCATGTCCTTAGACAAATTCACAAAAGTTAAAGGATCTCCCTCAAAACAGTCACACAAAAGTCAAGAAAACACCATGTCTTCATCATTGCCAATCTAGTCGAAACATCATTGATTAGCTAAAAATACATGACTCAAAAAATTCAACGAAAAACTCATCAAAAATTTCAATTGTATTGCAATGTATCAAGATTCTCAAAAAGAATTCCAAACATTTGATCATTTAGGGTGTTGTCAATTTTTAATCCTGATAAAATAAGTCAATCAAACTCAAGGATCATGTTGTAGGATCAAATTGTTTAGGGTTTGAACAATGATATCCATCAAAGGTTCCAAAATATCTCTCTGAATTCCAAAAATCTGCTTTTGTCATGTGACCAAAATGTTGCACTTTTGAATCCGTTTGTACCAAAATCAATGATGTTTGCCCCCAAGTGATAAATGTGATCAATGTGAAACTTAGAGAAAATGAAATCTAGTATGAAACAATGCAGCTTTGAGACTTTATTATGACTATGCACAAATGACGAATGCAATGAGGATATACAAGATGAGGTGATGAAATGCAATTTGTACAAATGCGACTAGGAAAGACCTAAGGGACAAAAGGCACTTGTTTCCAGGTTTTCACCTTTTGGGATTATTGCTCTTTTTATTTTTCTTTTTTCTTTTTTTTTTTGCTACTAAGGCACTTTTCTTTTTTTCCAATTTTTTTTTTATTTTTTCTTTTTTCATTTTTTTTTATCATCAAGGCACCTATTTGCTAGGTTTTCACCAAGACAACATTTTTTATTTTTGCAATGTTTTTTAATTTCTTCATGCTCAATTTTCTCCTTTTTCTGATTTTTCTGCTTTTCCATTGTTTTGGCTTTTTTTTGTCTTTTTGATTTTTTTTGTATTTTGATCTTTTCTCCTTTTTTGCATTTTTACTTTTTCTCATATACAAAGAAGATGCTAACTCATCTGATACTCTCATTTGATACTCTTTCATCTGATTAGGTATGAAACCTCTTTAAATGGATGCTATTAATGAGTTCTTGCAACTCATCCCCTTCACAATTAGCTAGTTTGTATGTTCCCATTCCAAAAGAAGAAACAATTACAAAAGAACCAAGCCAGTTTGCTTCCCACTTTCCTTTCTTTTCCCTATCTGCCTGATTTTTAGGGTTTTCTCTTAACACTAAGTCTCCTTCTTAAAAGGCTCTTGGTTTGATGTTCTTGTTGTAATTTCTTGAAATTCTATTTTGATATACCTTAAAATGATCATATGCTTGTGTTTGATGTTCCTCCAATGATTCCAATTGTTGAAGTTAGGCAACCCTATAATCCGCATCAGTGATTAATCGATGTAGTGATACTCTTAGGGATGCAATCTCAACATCTAGGGGTAAAATATCTTTGGCCCCATAAAACAAGGAAAATGGTGTAGCTCCTGTTGGTGTACGGATGCTAGTTCTATAGGCCCATAATGTCAGGTTTATCTAAATATGCCAATCTCTTCCTGACTTATCAACTGATCTTTTCAATATTTTGAGGATGTTCTTGTTTGTAGCCTCAACTTGTCCATTACCTTGAGGATAGTAAATGGAGGAAGAATGGTGAATAATATGAAATGTTTCACAAAGTTCATCCACATCTTGGTTCTTGAATTGTTTTCCATTTTTCATGATGATGGCATGAGGAATACCATATCGATAAATGATGTGATTAAGGATGAACATAGAAATATGCTTTCCCGTGACAGTTGTCAAAGGAATGACCTCTACCCATTTAGTAAAATATTATGTCATCATGAGGATGTATTTATGTCCATTAGAAGATGGTGGGTAAATCATGCCAATTAGATCAAAACCTCATTGATAAAATGGCCATGGTGTGATAAATGGATGTAATTCTTGCGCAGGTGCATGGATCATGTCTCCATGATATTGGCATTTAGCACAAACTTTCACAAATTGACAAGCATCTTTTTCTAAGGTTTTCCAAAAATACCCCATGCGAAGGATTTTCTTAGCTAAATTTAATCTACTAGAATGTGACCCACAAATCCCCTCGTGGACATATCTTAAAGATAACCTTGATTCCTCTTCCTCTAGACACCTAAGGATCGTTTTGTCAAGACCTTTGCAATACAATGTGTCTGATAGGATGGTATAACGAGCCGATTGTCTTATGAAATGTCATTTTTGGGCTCGGGTTTGGTCTAAAGGTAAGGTTTGGTTTTTAAGGTAAGTATAAATTGGTCCATACCATGGTGATTCATGTCCATTAAGAAGGGAAATTATTTGGGTATCGGGTAAGTCAAATGTTGGTTTTGCCAACTCTTCCACCAAGAATTTGTACCTCGCATTCTGATCAGGGATTTGGAGTAATGAAGCCAAAGTAGCCATTGCATCGGCTGCTCTATTTTTTTCTCTTGGAATTTTATCAAAATTAATCAAAGAAAAATAATTTTTCCAATCATCCACCATCTTTTTATATGGCATCAATTTTTCATCTTTGGTGAACTGTATTCATCATTGATTTGGTTGATGACTAATTGAGAGTCTCCATAAACTTGTAATTCTATGACATTCCATTCCAAAGCCATTTTGAGACCTATGACCAAAGCTTCATATTCAACAATATTATTTTTCCAAGGAAACAATAGTTTGTAAGATTTGGTAATTGTGCAACCTTGATGTGTTATCAATAGAATTCCTGCCCCTGAACCACTTTGAGTATAGGATCCATCAAAATATAAATTCTATGTCTTTACTTCCACATTAAAAATATCTGAGTCAGGAAATTCCACTTGAATTGGATGTGTAGACTCTAAAGGATGTTCAGCCAACTGATCAATAATTACTTGTCCCTTGATTTCTATCCTATCCATGTACTCAATGTCAAACTCACTAAGTACCATCACCCATTTTGCAATCCTTCCTATTAGGATTGTTTTACTAAGTAGATACTTCAAAGGATCAATTTTGGCAATTAACTTCACTTTATGCATCAACATGTAATGTCTAAGATTTTGAGAGGCAAACACCATAGCTAGGCAATCCCTTTCCATGAAGCTATAGTTCAATTCATACTTTATCAATGTTCTACTCAAGTAGAAAATGGCTCTTTCTTTTCCTTCATTGTCTTGTTGTGCCAATAGGACCCCTAAAGATTTCTTTGTTGCTAATATGTAAAGTAACAAGGGTTTTCCTTTGATAGGTGACCTTAAGATGGGTGGATTCACCAAGTATGTTTTTAACAATGTGAAAGCTTTGTCACACTCTTCATCCCATGTAAAAATGGCGTCTTTATGTAGTAACCTTATCAATGAATGGCATTTTTCTGCCAATTGGGAGATGAACCTCCTTATATATTAAAGTATTCCTTGAAGAGAGATCATTTGGATAATATTATTAGGGATTTCCATGTCCATTATTTCTTGTACTTTGTCAGGATCTACTTTAATGCCTTTTGTAGAAACAATGTAACCTAAGAGTTTGTCAAATTGTACCCCAAAAGAACATTTCTTTGGATTGAGTCTCACTTTGAATTGTTCTAACCTTGTGAAGATCTTTTCTAATATTGGTAAGTGATCCTTTCTTTGATGTGATTTTGCTAGAATATCATCCACATAGTCTTCTAATAAGGTATGCATCATATCGTGGAAGATGGTAGTCATTGCTCTTTGGTAAGTTGATCTGGCATTTTTGAGACCAAAGGGCATCATATTCCAACAAAAGATTCCCCATGGGCATGTAAAATTTGTCTTTTCATGATCTTTGAGTGCAATTTAGATTTGATTGTATCCACTAAATCCATCCATCAAGGAAAGCATAGAATAACCCATTGTTAAGTCCACTATAGTATCAATGCTAGGTAGTGGAAAATCATCTTTTGGGTAAGAAAGATTGAGATATCTAAAATTTGTGTAAACTCTAATAGATTTGTCATGTTTTGTGACTGGTACAATATTTGATAACCATTCTGCATATGCAATTACTTTTATGAATCCAACCTTGAGGAGATTTTCCAATTCTGCTTTTACTAAAAGTGCCACATGAGGGTGCATCTTTCTCAATTTTTTCTTTATGGGTTTCACACCGGGTTTCACATTTAAATGAAGCATTATGAAGCTTGGATCAAACCCTAGCATGTCAGCATAAGACCATGCAAAGTTAATTTTCTTTGCTTAAAATAATTCAATGAACTCCTTCCTTTCTGATGGACTCAAAGATGTTGCTAGATGAATAAACTTGGGCTCCTTTTCGGTGCCAATGTTTACTTTCTCCATTGGTTCATTAAGGATGGGTGATCTTTCATCTTCATCTTTGGGTAGGATATCCAACCTCTCTTCCTTAGGTTCCACAATTGGGTACTCACCTTTGGAAACATCTGATATTTTGACTTTTTTAGGTTCTAGCACTGCCACATGGTGGTTTTCACCACTAGACCTTTTCATTTTTTAATATTTTTTTCTTTTATTTTGTGGATTGAGAGGTTGGACACCTGCCTCTATCATTATATTCAGATTGTATTCATTGATAGAAGAAGATGGCTCAACCTCATTTATGTATTGGGCCATTGCAAGGTCATTGGGAAAGTATAATAGGTCATTTGGTTCGGATAAATCTAAATCAATGAGTTCAGGGTGCATTAAGGATAAAGATTCATTTCAAAAATTGGCATTTGAAGGGTTTAAGGACATTACCTCATTTGAAGGTTTGTACATTGTATCACTTAGGTCTATGACATGGGCTTCCTCAAGATGTTCCATGGAAGTTGGATCAAAGTCTCCTTCACTAGAGTCCTCATTGATTTCCATGGGAAAGAATGCATGTGGTTTACATAAAACATTTGAATCACCCCCCACAAAGGTACCCAAGGTTCACCTATCCATTGACTAGTCCTAGATGCTTGACCTATGTTGGATTCTTGAGGTTCACTTGACACTTGTGTAGAATTCGAACCTTGATGTTCATTTTCTTGACTTGTAACATTGGGAATAGTTGCATATGTGTGAATAACATCAAATTTAATGTAATGACAAGACTCTTTGAAAAAGGAATCCCACTCATAATCCCTAGAATCATCTTCACTCTCAGAACCTACCATGTGCACACGTTCATGGAAATCATGCATTGGACTTGAACTTTCTCCTTTATGTTGGAAACCTATTCTGGATTTCTCTTCTTTTGATCTCCAAGCTGGTTCAATGGGTTCTAATAATCCTCTATTTTGAACTCCTAAGGGTCCTCTTCCCTTATATCCCATTTTTTGCATGATTTGATACCCTTTCCCATATTGATCAGTTTGAATGTTGATGTGTTGTACCCTTTC
>MU224623.1:2998558-3024995 GCA_018584345.1 Thuja plicata
GACATTAAATTGATTAAAAGAATTATGCCAAGCAGTAACAAGGTCGTTTGGACATAAATCGAGGGTATGATCACACTTAGGGCAAATAGGGTCTATAGTTGCGACAGACCGAATTCAGGTGGTTACAGTTACTTCCAGACATCATACAAAATTCTTTGTAAGAATTTAACAGATTGCATATATAGAAAGAAAATAATGCATGTAAGTTGAATCCATGTAAATAAACAGAAAATTCATAGATAATGAACAATCTTAATTGAAAGTGTTAACATCTAATTTCTTGTTCATCTTTGTTAACATAAATATCTCTTATAGGGGGGAAATCATATATACTGAAAATATCTATTTATGATAGGAAATATTAAATTTTCCAATTGTAGATTTAAATCAGAAATTATAGAAAGAAAACTACTTATTTCTCATTTCAATTTGTAGTTTTTTTTTTGTTACACTTAATTAGGGTTAGGGATCCTTCATTATGTTTATTATTTTTTTAATAGACGAGATTAGTTTTTGTTATCTGATCTAAGTTGTGTTTATTTCTTTTGAAGAGAATGTTTTCATTATTATCAATAAATTTATTAAGACCTTAATAGAAGTAAACAAACCTAATTTTTCTATTTTAATGGGTTTTATTAGAAACTGCAATATAATTTAATTATGTTATAATAATGTTCATTTAGTTTTTTTTTAAATGTATTTAAATGTTATTGCTTGATTTTGTTATATAATTTAAAATAATTTAAAATGTTTACCTAGTTAGTGATTTAAATTAAATATATTAATGTCATTTAGTTTGAAAGATATTAATGTATTTAAACGTTATAGTTTGAATTGCCATAAAATTTAAATTATGTTTAAAACATTTATCTAGCTGGTGATTTTAATAATAAGTATTAATTTCCTTTAGTTTATAAGGACTTGATGTATTAATGTTCTAATTAAGTAAAACCAGGATTTGAAAGGTCCCTAAACCTTGTACACAAGCAGCAAAAGATAGGTCAAAGAAAGACCAAAAAACAATTGTAGAGCCCCACCAAACAAGCCAAAGGAACTAACCATAGTTCCAACCAAAAAGAAAATAAAAAAGGCCCAACCAGCCACAAACTAAGCTATCAAGATTTATATTTTTGCCCATATTTATGTGAACGTAAGTTCATATCAAATGAAGGAGTGGAAGATTTAGCTTTTTTCCCTTAACTGTTGTCCATCCATCCTCCACCTTTTCAACATCCTTTTTCCAGTCTAAAGAGAAACCATAAGAGCCCACTAAAGGGCAGGTCACAATCCCAGCCACAGGAGGGGCAGGATTGGCACCACTATCATACCCCAAGATCCTCCCGAGAGAACCATGAGAAACATAACCAAGAGCTCCAAAAGACAAAAATGTTGAACCAGGGACAGCATCAACGATCTGCACAGGGATAGCACTAGCAACACTAGAAGGGACTGCATTAGAGACAACAATAGTAGCATCAAAGAAAACATTAGCAGCATTAGATACATCATTAGAAGCTCCGGCCAGAGCTTGATCATTCTGAGGAGGACAAGCAGCCAATCCCCCATCCACGGAATCTTTGCAAACCGTATAATGTTTGCCAGAAGCCCCCAACCACCAAGAAGGCAATTTCTTCAATTTAATCTTATCAGATACACACCGTGCAGCAAGATGGCCAGTCTTGTGGCATTTCCTACATCTAAACGGGATACCTTTGTAATCAAGATTCTGAGTCCAAGAGCCCTTAAAAGAGGCCAAAGTGATCTTCTTAGGAAGGCCCTTGGAAATGTCCATCTCCACAAGAATACGAGCATATGTCGTCTTATAAACTTAATGTATTAATGTTATTGTTTGTTGCCACATAATTTAAATTATGTTAAGGGGATATCTAGTTAGTGATTTAAAACAAATATATAAATTTCATTTAGTATTAAAGAGAATAATGTCTTTTTTTCAATGCTATTGTTTATAGATGTGGAATATTATAATTTTAAGATCAATTTTATTAAAAGAGTAAATTAATCAAATAAGTTGAAACTAATTAATTAAATTATAGTTTAAGGACTTAGAATCTTCTTTAGCTCTTTTAGGCAATAAAATAATTTAGGAAATCTTTGAACAAGTTGAGATACATCTTGTTGGTAATTTTATTTTTACATGTCCAATACATGTGGCCAGTGTATTGGTCAGTGTAAACATAATGTTATGATGAGACTAGGTTAACTATTAGGTCTTAACCGGTCTTAAGAATTTAAATTGACATGATAAGAGGTTGCGAACCAATTTTGTTTAAACTCTAGAAATCACTTGAAAATTGTATTAGATCTATTTCCCCTAGTAAACCTATGGGTTGAGGGACGTTGACTCACATCATGATTTCCCCTCAACCCCGAACATCACCATTTGACCACTAACTATTTAGGCTAAACCTTTTTTGTCTAACTTAATTTCTCCTTAGGGCACTTGTATGTTGTGAGAAAAGTCACTTCATTACCTTGTATGTAAACCTTTTCAAAAAAAAAAATTATTGTGTTTCATCATGCTGATATGGGCATGACAGTATACATTGAACAACCAGAAGGGTTTGTTTATCCTGACGAGAGAAACATGGTTTGCAGACTACACAAAGCATTGAATGGATTGAAACAAGCACCAAGAGCATGGTATGAAATACTTCACTCCTATCTCATAAGCATTGGATTTGTAAGAAAAAGTGAAAACAACAATCTGTATTTAAAAGAAGATACTGATGATAATATTTTGATTGCTGAAATATTTATTGATGATATTATATTTGGTGGTAATGATATGTTATGCAAATCATTTTCTAATTAAATGAGCAAAGAGTTTGAAATGTCAATGTTTGGGGAGATCAAATTCTTTATTGGTCTACCGATTCTTCAACAGGATGCAGGCATATATATCACACAATCCAAATACATCAAGGAAGTTCTCAAGATATTCAAGATGGAAGTCTCCAATATAGTTGGAACGCCTATGAAAACTAGATGCAAGCTGATAAAGGAAGATAAGTCAAACAAGGTAAACCAGACCCTACATAGATCTATGATTAGAAAACTCATGTATGTTTTTCATACTAGACCAGATATAGCACATGCAGTTGGAATAGTTGTAATATTATCTACTAATCCCAAGGAATCACACATGACTGTTGTCAAAAGAATTCTGAGATATCTAAAGAATACCGAAGACTATGGCTTATGGTATAAAAGAGACGGAAAATTTGAGCTTCAAGTCTATACAGATGTTGATTGGGATGGAAACTTAGATGATAGAAATAACAAAATTGGAGGTGCATTCTTCATGGGTGACAGACTTGTCACATGGATCAGTAAGAAGCAAGGATTCATCTCACAATCTACTACAGAAGCAGAATATGTGGCTACTGCTACAAACAGCTCTAACATTGCATGGATCAAGCAATTACTAGAAGGTATGAGTATGAAAATTCTTGAACCAGTGATTATCTTTGTGATAATACCAGTGTAATAAATATATCAAAGAGCCATGTCATGCATGCTAAGACTAAGCATATTGTTATAAAGTATCATTACTTAAGAGAATAAGTGCAAGAGAAAGAGGCGATACTGGAATATGTTCAATCCAAGGAACAATTAGCAGACATAGTCACCAAGACATTACCTAAAGATACATTTGAGTACCTGAGGAAAAGACTAGGGGTTCAACCCTTGTCTATTGGTCACTAAGCTGACTAGGAGGCTGCATCAGCCTATACACAACCAAAAGATCCTTCATGTTGATGAAAGAAAAGAAATGGACTGCAAAGATACATTTGTACACATAAAGGTACTTATCTACACTGAACACCAGATTTATTGTATTACTGATGGAAAGGGAAATTCAAGGAATATATAATAAAAAAATAGATAGAGTTTGGCATTTCTTTCAAAGTGAGAGAATATCCAAAGGGAGAGAGATTATATATCAACATTAAATATCCATCATAATAATCCTAAGGGAGAGATGAATCAAAGGGAGAGAGTACCTAAGGGAGAGATGACTCAAAGGGAGAGAGTATAATCTATTGTTGTCAAAGGAAAAAGAGATATCCATCAAGGAGAGAAACAGTCAAAGGGAGAGAAAACATCAAACAAAGATTCAAAGAAACATTAATTTAAGGGAGATAAGATTCTACAACAAAGGGAGAGACATAATCAGGAGTTACTACATCTATCTAGCAGAGGAAACAAAGAATGAAGACAGTACTCTGCAAGAATCAATTCTAAGCTTAAAGAGCTAATTGAAAGTCAGACATTTGTATTGGTTATAGAAAAATAAGTTTGGTAGAGATTGATGAACTACAACTGATATATTTCATATTGTATTAGTATTATGTAGTGTGTTGCCATCAATGCCAAAGGGAGAGATTGATGAAATATAACTGATTGAATTCTTGAAGATGTTAAGTTGATGATCACCGAGATGCAGAAAGTCAATGCAAGACATTAAATTAGTTAATGTATTGTATTGTCATTGATGTAAACTTGATATAATCTGATTGGTTATATAAAATATTGTCAAAGACTTCAAAGAACCAAAGAAATAAAGGTTATGTTATCAGTAATGCATAAAATTTTAGTATTCACCAAGTGACAACAAACATCGACGGACAGTGCACACCGACGGATATAGAACCCTAAGAGAAGAGTCACAATGATACCCGAGAAAGAAACCCAAGAAAGCATTACAGAGAAGAACCTAAGTGATACCCGAGTAGAACTAAAAGTTGCAGTGTTTCCTGACAGACAAACAACCTTGACGGACAGAGATGCTTGAGGAAAACTAAAGTTTAGACCAAGGAAACAATTAGTTAAAACACCAATCAGAACTAAAGTTCAGAAACAAAAAAAAACTTAGCTGATAGGAGCTAAACATGGATTTAGCTGGTTGATTAGATTTTTTTCATCGACAAGTTAAAAGCTAGAGATAATCTAGAGCTTTAAAGATAGTTTTATTCTAGTTGTCAAGGAGAAATATGTGGGATAAAACTAAAGCATGCTTTAATGATGAGATTTGTAGATCACGTCAAGAACAAGAAAGTCAAGGACTTAGAAATGATGAAATCATGTCTATAAAGAGATAAGATAATTCATTATGGATTAAGGGGTGAATAGAGAAGAAGGATGTTGAAGAGAATCTTGTGAAGATAGAAGTTTTCATACAGACCTGAAGAATAGAGCTTAGATTTCTGTGGACACCTAGCAATAGAGAAGCACAACATCATCGAGTAGAAAGAAGTGGAGCAAAGGAAAATATGGAAAAAATTGTTCAGAAAGGTATTATGAGCTTACAATAGATCTGAACATCTGGAAATTCTAAGTTGTATTTATGAACAGATCATTTATTGTTTTAGTTTAACCATTGGATTAGAAAGTCCCTTAATTGAGTAGGACTTAACAATATTTTATATATTGAGATACATCCCAGGGAGTATCAAAAATTTTCTCATGAAGGTAGCATAGTGAATTCTAGATATCAAGTGACAAACTATTATATTTAAATCCTCTAACAAGGTTGCACTTAACAATGTGTTTGTAACCTTTAACATGGTTGGCTCTTCACCGAGCTCACTTCAGAAGAGTAAAATTTTTGGGTTACTGGTCCCAAGTGATTTTTCCCTTAACAGGGTTTCCACGTTAAAAATACATTTGTCAAATATGTATATGGTTCATTTCTTTAATTTTTTTCTTTACACATTACTAAAACAGGATAATCGGTAAGCACTAAGTTATTTACTATATTTCAATAAAGGCTAGACTACTAATTGGCAAAGCTTAAGAATAAGGATAATTAGTGAACTTTGAGCAGTAGTTATTTGATAAGATTATTTAAAGGCATACATCTTGTAGGACTAAAGATAACTAGAGGTTTATATATGTGGTATACAGTTTTGGATTAATTTTTGAGGCCACTGATTCACCCTCCCTCTCAATTATTCTAACACATAAATATATCCAAATCTTGAAATGGGGCCCAAGAGGGAAATTAATTATGTGAATGGATGGGTAAATGAGAAATTATTCATAGAGATTAGAGCCAAAAAAGAGTTTTGAGAAAGATTGAAGGAGAAGGTAGGACCTTGATTTAAATTATGTATGCATTTAAGTGCAATGTGAGGTCCTAATAGAAGGAGCACACTAAAGAGGGCTAAAATATTCCTAGAATTAACACAAAAGAAAGTGCTTACTTTTTAGGACAGTACAATAAGAATATAGATATGCCAAGGAATGGGTAGAGATTGAAGAAGAAGATAGAAAGCTTGATGAGCTTGAAGCCCTAATTACAAAGAGATTACCTAAGGGATCTGGTAAGTATCAAGGAAACTTTCCTTTGAAATGTTTTGGATGCAATAAGATTGGTCATATTGCTTCAAGATGTCCTTATAGAGAATATAACTATAAGTCTAAGAAATTCAAGTATAGATATCAAAAGAAGTGTTATTATGTTTCTGATGAAGGTATGACTGATGAAGAATCTGAAAAGAATGAATATGAGATTATGTTTATTGTTGTCAAAGATGAAGATCCTATTTTTTTAAATGAAGGGAAAGCCTTGGTTTCGCATGTGGATAAGAAGGATGAATGGGTTATTGATAGTGGATGTTCACATCATGTGATGAAGTAAATAAATTGTGAAAATGGAAATGTATGATGGTGGTGTTGTCAGATTTGGTGAGGACACTTCTTGCATTATTAGAGGCAAAATTTCAATTATTCTTGATGGTAAGAATAATACTGATGATGTACAATGTTTAAGGTTTAAAATATAATCTTTTGAGTGTTGGTTAGCTATTTGATAAAGGTTATAACCTATAATTCAAGGATGGAATGTGCAAGATTATTGGAAGCTCTAGAATTGAGAGTCCTATAGGGAGAAAGATTAAAGGTAATGTATGTCATTTGAACAATTATGAGAGTATATGCTTGATTTCTAATATTGATGACAATTCGTTGTGTCATAAGAGATTTTTTCATGTGAACTTTGATAACATTGTGAACACAAGTACTACAAGAGCTGTTAGAAATCTTCCGAAACTATTAAATCCTATTAATATGATGTATAAGGAATGTCAATTGGGTAAGTTGACTAAGTCTACTTTTAAGAGAAAGAATTATTCTTCAAGTGGAATTCTAGATTTGGTGCATATTGATCTATGTGGTCCTGAAATAACAAGAGGCTATTATGGGGACATGTATTTCATTTTATTCATTGGTGATTTTTCTATAATGATGAGGGTTATATTTTTGAAAGAGAAGTCTAAAGGTTTTGAGAAATTCAAGATTTTTAAAGCTATGGTTGAGACCAAAACACAATTTAAGTTGAAATGTTTGGGATCAAAAAGAGGTGGAGAGTTTACTTCTAGTGATTTTAATAATTTTTGTAAAGAGTATGGAATAAAGAGATAGGTGTCTACTTTGTGAGCCCCATAGGATATTAGAATTGTAGAGAGAAGAAATAGAAATATTCTAGACACTGCTAGTACCATGATGAGTGAAGGAAGTATTCTGTAGATATATTAGAGATAATTTTTTAGCACTACAGTATACACATTGAACCAAGTAAAAATTAAGAAAGGAACTAGTAAGACACCTTATGAACTTTGGTATGGTCATGTTCCTAGAGTGAAGTATTTATTGGCATATGATGAAGATGATCATATCCTAGATCATGTAGTGGATGTTGTAGTTTTTTCACTGTTGAAAAAAAGTCTTCGAGGTTGATTGAATCTATTATACCAGTAATGAAGGCGATTGCACAAGGATTTTTTTATGTATTTTGTCAATCGGTGATAACATAGTTAGTCATGGTAAATGTGTTGCACAATGATGATATAGATTATTTAGATGGCATGTGTTGGTGCTCAAATAAACTGATTGGATTTCCTATGGACTTGCCAATCCAATGATGGGAAACCCAAGTGATCTATCCAACTAACAAGGTTTCAACCAAGACAAGGCTGAACCTTCTGCAATTATGGCTCTGCAGAACCAAAGCTAATAAGCCTATACCTTAGATTTATCCTTCAAATCTCAAATATTTTTTATAGCAGATAAAGTGTACTTCAAACTTCTTTCTCTCACAATATGGCAAGGTACTTGAAATAAATCTTAACACAAATCAGTCTATCAAAAAATGCTAACTGAAATGCTTTAATATGTTAAATAAATGTTTGTGAATATAAATGTAAATTGAAAAGTGAAGATGGATAGAATATCAAAAAACTAGGAACAATGAACTAAATAATCATAATCCAATATGCATATAGACCAGTGACTTAGTTTCTTATGGGCAATAGAGTCAAAATCATCCCAACCCTATGTACAACCTTAGAGGCAGTTTACAAGAAAGATATCATTTCAAAGGTGTTATGAAATGAGCATATAACCTAAGATAATTCATACTTATCTCAATTGAATATCAATTTTCAAATGACAAACTGATTGATTGTGGCCACAATCAATTGAATTTAACCATGCAAGATGAAAAGACCAATTGACAATAGAAAACTATGAATTTAATCAATAGTATGCTACACCAAACTATCACTTTGAAGAAAATATATAGATTTTATCTAAGAGACTGATTGAACATGAAATTAAATCAATTCCCACAGATCAGAGAAAAGGGGTACTTATCTTTATTGATTTTAGAAAAAATGATACAATTAAGTCCATGTTACAGTTGTTGATTAGAACTATGCAATCTAACTATAGTAACAAGAATGATAATGATTTTTCTTTTGTATTGATCTTGGTATCCTTATTTATATCAAGTCCAAAGGATGCGAACAAGCTTTAGATCAATACATCTATTCATAACTAATACCTAATCCTAGGATCAACAACCGAATTGTTATAATTACATCTCAAGAATGATTTGTCATCCTTGTCTGAAAATGAATTATCGACCAGAAGAGATAAGAATAATAGTCACTAATAAATCACTTGTTATTTGTTAGAGAGAATTCAGAATAATGATTCTATGTTAAGATATTATGGTTCTTTGATCATACTTTCATCTATATATTTCTACATCTGATAATGAACATTATCTCTAGCATGTTTAATATCATCTTTATTGAAAACAAGCATGTCAATATTGTCAACCATATTTTGGTATCCTTCATCTTTATAAGAATCATCCAAGAATATTTGCATGTGGTCATCATCCCACATTTCATCATATTTGCATTATTCTATCAGGAGATAATTCCATTTTTTGCCACCTTTTGAAAACCCTGCACATCGACATTGACAATATATTAATCAAAAAGACTAAAAACTTGTTAATTAAAATATAATTAAAACATAAAATAAATAACATATAAAATATCTCTGTTGACATCACCATCTGATTTCTCTTCTCTGTCGACCGTCGAAGACACATGGCGACATTGCGTAGTACCTTGAAGAGTAATAATCATGCATATTTGCTTATAGGCATCGCACCCACCATTGATTTTATCCATATTTTAATAGCCAATCATATTTCTTAGACCATTGGGAGCCCAGGACACGTGTCGCCTAGGCGCATTGCCTCAAAAGTTAAAAATTTGCATCTCTAGGTTTGAGGGATTACGCCAAACATAGATAACTTTTGAACTTTATCAAAGTTTAACCGTGTTTTCTTTTCTTCATCACCAAGATTATAGTGGGTTCAGGACACATGGAAATTAGGCATAATGCCTTGAAATGTAAACATCTTTCATCTTTTCCTTGAAGCATTGCGCCTATGATTGATCATCATCAAACTTTAACTGCAGTTCAACCTTGGTTGCTGGTCATAACCTTAGTGGGGTCGGGATACATGGCGGTCAGGCGTAATTCCTTGAAGAGTAAACAACACACATCTCATCTTTGAGGCATCATGCCAACTATTTATGGTCATGAAACTTAACCACCAATTAATCCTTAGTTTGTTGTTAAAACTTGGTCATCTTCTGATCTTGATTAAAATAGCACCGTCGATTAGACCCATGTGCTAAATGAGGAGGCTTTAGTAACCAAAACTTTAATCTATCATGCAAACCATTGTGTAACCCTGTAATCTCGTTCAACCAACCACATGCTTCCATATTTATCCTCGTTGTCACACTATCTTAGCCTCGGTAATCTTGGAACATGTTTTGTCATTGCGTGTTCCCTTAAAGGTTAAAAATCTTCATCTCTAGCTTTAAGGGATAGTACTAACCGTCGATGTGGTTTGATCAAAACAACACTTTAACCATTAGTTTTCCTCTCATATTTTAGTGGGACCAGGACACATGTCGATCATGCGCATTCCCTTGAAGGTTAATAATCTGCATCTTTGGGTCTGAGTCATTACGCCAACCGTAGATCTTGTTTGATTTAACCGACGGTTAACTTGTTTCATCCTGTAACCCTGGTGGGGGAGGAACACATCTCAACATTGCGCATTACCTCAAAGGTTAAAAATCTTCATGTTAGGAATAAAATTCCACAAGACAACTGAGAGGGGGGGTGAATTAGTTGTGATATATATTATTGCACTTTAAACTTTATAAACCAAAATTGCAATGAAAATGATAACATAGTAAATGCCAACACAATAACAAAATTCTTGTTGTCGGGGAAACCTTGTTAAAGGTAAAACCCCAGTGGGAATTAACACCCACAAATAATGTACTGAGAGTATAGTATCCCTGTTAAAATATTTAGCCATGTTAGGAGCTTATTACAACATTACAGTACACAGTCCTTGTTAGGAGACAGACCCTATTAGGAGTCAAGAAAATTAGTAGGCTTACTACCCAGGCACACTTCTCAAAGAAGTTTAAAGCCACCCTCAATGATTCACAATCTAAACAAGTGTATATAGGAATATACAATCCAGTGAACTGTCTAATAGTAACTGTCTTTGCTTGGTTAGTTCCGATGAAGTATTCTTATCACAAACTCTGCTCTACATCCAGCAAAAAACAAGCCTCTCAGCTTTCACTTCTCTTCCACTTCTACTACATTTCCAAAATAAAAGAGCACTCATATATACCCTATTACAATAATTCATTATGTCAGCCAATTAAGCTTTCCTAATACACAAATAATTAATTATGTCGGCCAATTAGCCTTTCCCAATATAAAAATAATTATATAACCCCTTGCTAAGATACACATGGTACCTATAACAATTAAACATCATTTAAAATCCATCAATTATACTTCTAAATTCGCATTCCATGCTCACAATTCATATTACAGGCTGCAGGTATGAAGACGACCACCAAATAGGTCTCCTTCAGAATACATGCCACAACTGACGTCACCAGAATGCTCACGTCAATCGATAACAACCCAGTATTCCAAATTATATCTACAGTCCTCTAGTAAGCTCACATCACTTGAAATATCTTTTCCAAATAAGATATACCCAAAACATATAGACCTGCTCGGTCAAGCATCACAGTTATAGTCAAGAAACTAGTCTTCACCAAATCAACTATAACAACCAAAATATGTACCTTAAATCCAGGATACCTTAGGAATAAGGTCAACACACATCCTTCTTCATATAACACACTTTGATCATTCTAAAATAGTCATATAGTGTCCGTACACTTCTTCCTATCAAGTAACCAGTTTGTTCTCTCCATAGAAACATATGTTGACATCAGTGACAAAACATGAATATCAATAGCAATTAGTACCCAAAATTGATATCATCCAATAATATCCCCCTTTGGAATTGAGAGAAACATATGGGAAAATTCATCAAACCAAAATCAATTCAAAAATACTTTCTCCTCTCAATACAATCTTCTCAATATCCTCAACACAAATCTCCCCAGAACAGTAGGGATTTTCACATAGATTCCTTCCCCCTTTGGAAGCAATAGAAAAGGGTTCCATAACTCATCTGTAATCTTTTGTATATTTTTCAAATCTTCATTTCCAATAGCCAAGTGCAAGATCAAATAAATGTGCTCAAGTGTTTCTTCGATCACTCCCCCTAAGGAGTAGATCCATACATCAAGTCCAGAAAATGATATAGCTCTGAAAGCCACTAGACTGATGCATACCAGCATCAATCAATTATCAAAAGGAGGGGATCTGACCCCAAGCATGCTTCTGAGATACTCAAAAGCATCTTTTGGAAAAGGTTTTGTAAATATATCTGCTATCTGTTCCTTTGTACTAATATATTCTAGTTTAATCTCTTTCTCTACTACCTTCTCCCTCAAGAAATGATACTTAATAGAAATATGTTTAGTCTTTGAATGAATTACAGGATTCTTTGACATATTCACTATGCTGGTGTTATCACAATGGATAACCACTGGTTCTTCAAAAATTATTCCAATGTCCTTCAGCATTTTTTTCATCCAAACAACTTGTGTGCAATTTATTGCAGCAACAACATACTCTGATTTAGCAGTAGATTGAGAAATACAGTTTTGCTTCTTGCTCAGCCAAGAAACTAACCTTTTCCCAAGGAAAAATGCACCACCACTAGTACTTTTTCTATCATCCACATTACCTGCCCAATCAACATCAGTATAAGCCTATAAAATAAAATCATCTAATTTTTCATACTATAATCCATATTCATTTTTTCCTTTCAAATATCTGAAAATTCTTTTCACAATAGCAAGATGTGTCTCTTTAGGATCTTCTTGATACCTTGCCACAATACCAACTGCTTTGGTAATATCTAGTATAGTTTGAGTTAGATATTGTAGACCACCAATCATAGATCTATACTTTGTCTGAACTATACTTTGAGTCTCATAATCACTAGTCAATTTATGTTCAGTCACCATAGGTGTTCCAAACAGGTTTACAATCTTCCATTCCAAACTTCTTCAACATTTACTTAAGATACTTAGTCTGAGATATAAAAATGTCATTCTTACTCTAATTAATTTACAAACTAAGAAATTTTGTTTATTTCACCAATCGTTGACATCTCAAATTCATTTTCAATTTCTTTAGAGAAATTCTTACTCATCTCATCATTACCTCCAAAAATGATATCATCAACAAAAAATTCTATGATTAAGATTCCATCTTCATCAGTTCTTAAATATAAATTATTGCCTACATTACCTTTTCTAAAACCAAGACGAAGTAGATACTTGTCCATTCTTGCATACCTTTCTCTAGGTGCTTGTTTTAGTCCATACAGTGCTTTCTTCAGCTTACAAACCATGTCTTCATCCTCTGTCAAAGGAAAACTATTAGGTTTCTCAATGTAAACTTCTTCATCCAGATCTTCATTCAAGAATGTTGATTTCACATCCATTTGATATACTTTAAAGTATTTATGTGCAACATAAGAAATAAATAATCTCAAAGCTTCGAATCTAGCAATAAGAGCAAATGTTTCTTCATAGTCTATGCCTTATTATTGTGAGTAGCCTTTGCATACCAGTCTATCCTTGTTTCTTACCAATGTTCCTTCCTCATCCATCTTATTTCTGAAAGCCCATTTTGTACCTATCACATTTTTATTCTTAGGCCTTGGAACCAAATCCAAAGTATTATTTTTCTTTATCTATTCAAGTTCTTCTTCCATATCTTTAGTCCAAGATTCATCTCTACATGCTTCATCGATAGTCTTTGGATCAACTTGAGAAATCAAACAAATTTCATCTCTAATTCTAGCTCTAGTCATCATACCTTTATTTGCATCACCAATAATTTGATATTTAGGATGGTTCTTGTTAACATACCTTTGAGTCTTTAGAGTCTCAGTAACTTCAGTCACTTCATCTTAAATTTCATTTTCAATCATCAAAGGTTTTTCAGGTTCAGCGGTGACCTCTTTCATCTCTAAAGTACGACCACAGTCATACATTATTTCTTAAATCTAAAAATTTTCATCTATCCTCACATTGGCGCTTTCAATCAACTTCTTCAATCTCAGATTGAAACATTTATATGATTTACTCTTAGTAGAATAACCAAGAAAAAATCCTTCATCACTTCTAGCATCAAATTTCCCTATCTCATCATCTCTTTTGATAAAAAATTTACTTCCAAATATTTTGAAATATTTTACAGTAGGTGTATGATCAAACAATAATTCATAAGGAGTCTTACTTGTACCTTCTCTGATCTAAATTTTGTTCAAGGTGTACACAGTAGTGCCAACTGCTTCTCTCCAATGAACATGTGACACATTTTCTTCCAGCAACATAGTCCTAGCAGCATCTAATATAGTTATTTTTCTTCGCTCTGCAATCCCATTATGTTGTGGAGTTCTAAGAGCTTATGTCTGTCTATATATTACATGTTATTCACAGTAGGTATTAAATAAGTCTGATGTAAATTCTCCACCTCTATATGATCTCAAACATTTTATCTTAAAACCAAATTCATTCTCAACTTTTTCTTTAAATAACTTGAATTTGTCAAATGCTTCATATTTCTCTCTCAAATATGTAACCCACATCATTCTAGAAAATTCATCAACAAAAAGTATAAAGTACCTTTTACCATAATATGATCTTGTTCATGTAGGACCACACAGATCTGTATGCACCAAATCCAACTTCCCTTTTACTGAATAAGATATTCTTTTAAAACTGCTTATGGTCTTCTTCCCCATAACACACTCTCTAAACATAATGTTAGATGGCTCTACAATCTTAGGTAGATCTCTCATAGCATTCGGCATACTTTCCTTCACAATGTTATCAAAGTTAACATGAAAAAATCTACTATGCTATAGCCTACTTTCATCAATCTTCACAATAAAACAAGTAGCTTCAGATGTATTTAATTCAAATACATTACCTCTATATTTAGTACCAAATGTGATCAAATCTCTTGATTTACTTCTGATAGATCATTTACCATTAATCTATTTCAAATGATAACCTTTGTCCACTAATTGTCCAACACTCAACAAATTATGCTTAAGCCCATCAACAAGTAATACATTGTCAATATTAGTCTTTCCATCATGAGAAATAGATCCAACTCCAATGATAAGTTTAGGAGTATTTTCACCAAATCTAACAACACCACCATCAGATCTTTTCAAACTCACAAATTGTTTTTTATCTCCAGACATATGATGTGAACAACCACTTTCTATAACCCATTCAGATTTATTTTCAACATGAGATACTAAGGATTTTTCCTCATGTATAGGTTCATCATCCTTTATAGAAATAAATCCAATTTCATCATAGTCACCATCATCATCACAAATACCTTCACTAGCATAATAACATTCCTTTTCTTTAGGATACTTCGATTATTAAAACTTGGGTTTGTGCTTAGGAACCCTTGTAGGACATCTATATGCAAAATGACCAATCTTGTTACATGAAAAACATTTCAAAGGTAATTTGCCTTCAAATTTACCCTTACCTCTATTCTCTCTTCTAGTGATCAATTCTACCACTTCATCTAGCTTACTTTATTCCTCCTTTATTTGTTCCCATTCCTCAGCATATTCTCTAATCTCTTCTCTTACGTCACAATCGCTAGTGATCGCAATTCTAGATGAGGTATTTTTGTTCTTATGCATGGTTGCCTTGAACGCTGACTCAACTTTAGGTAAAGCATCTCCCAAATCTACAGTGTCAAAAGTAGTAAGCTTTACAATCAAAATCCCTCTAGTGAAGTTTCGTGTCAAAGGTATAATATCCTCTATAACTTGTACTTTGGTTCTATAAGAAGGTGTCAAAGATCTAAGTATATTTTCAATCACCTCTTCCTCACTGTAAGTACCTCCAAAGTTTCTAATGTCAGTAACCACTTCAGTAATTTTATGTCCATATGTCCTAATTTTTTCATCTTCTCTCATCTTCATTGATTCCATCTTTGTCTTCTAGTTCTATAGCTTTGCCTGTTTTGTAATTTTGTCTCCTATATATAATGCTTCCAATCTTGTCCATATCTCATGTGCAGAATCCAATTCTTTTAGTTATGTGAATTCACCTTCAAAAAGTGCATTCATCAATGATTCCATTGCAACCATATTACATTAAAATAACTTATTTTCATCTTCAGTATCCTTCTCTAGTTCATCCTCAGTCTCCATCATCTCATTCTTCTTTGTGATCATCTAGTAGTCAAGTCCCAAACATAACAAATGTGTTCTCATCTTGTTCTTCCAACTGTCAAAGTTTTCAGGATCAAATTTCAGATTATCCTTCCTGTAGTAAGACATCTTCAGGATCACCTCAATATGTTAATCTTTGTCTCAAAGGACTAGTAGCTCTGATACCAATTGTTAGGAATAATAGTCCACAAGACAACTGACAGGGGGGGTGAATCAGTTGTGATATACATTATTACACTTTAAACTTTATAAACCAAAACTACAATGCAGATGATAACATAGTAAATGCCAACACAATAAAATAATGATTTTTGTCAAGGAAACCCTGTTAAAGGTAAAACCCCAGTGCGAATTAGCACCCACAAATAATGTATTGAGAGTATAGTATCCCTGTTAAAAGATTTATCCCTATTAGGATCTTATTACAACAATATAGTACACAGTCCCTGTTAGGAGACAGACCCTGTTAGGAGTCAAGAAAAGTAGTAGACACACTGCTCGAAGAAGGTTAAAGCCACCCTAAAGTTTTTAAAATCCAAACAAGTGTATATAGGAATATACAATCTAGTGAACTGTCTGATTGCAACTGTCTTTGCTTGGTTAGTTCCAATGAAGTATTATTATCACAAACTCTGCTCTACATCCAGCAGCAAACAAGCCTCACAACTTTCACTTCTCTTCCACTTCCATCACATTTCCAAAAGAAAATATCACTCGTATATACCCTATTACAATAATTCATTAGATCAACCAATTAAGCTTCCTAATACACAAATTATTAATTAGGTCAGCCAATTAGGCTTTCCCAATATACAAATAATTATATAGCCCCTTGCTAAGATACACACGGTACCTATAACAAGTAAACATCATTTAAAATCCATCAGTTATACTTCTAGATCCACAATCCATGCTCACAATTCATATTACACACTACATGTCTAAAGTCGGCCACTAAATAGGTCTCCTTCAGAATACATGCCACAAATGAGCTCACCAGAATGCTCACATCAATCAAACACAACCCAATATTCCAAAGTATTTCTATAGTCCTTTAGTAATTCCATCACTTGAAATATATTTGCCAGTAAGATATACCCAAAACACAGAGACCTGCTCTGTCAAGCATCACAGTTATAGTCCCAAAATTAGTCTTCACCAAATCAACTTTAACAGCCACAATATGTAACATAAATCCAAGCGACCTTAGGAATAAGGTGAACACACATCCTTCTTCATATAACCAACTTCGATCATTCTAAAACAGGCGTATAGTTTCCATACACTTCTTCCAGTCAGGTAACTAGTTTTTTTCTCTCCACAAAAACATATGTTGACATCAGTAACAAAACATGAATATCAACAGCATGATTAGTACCCAAAACTGATATCATCCAACACTTAATTATCCGGTTTAAGGAAAAGTGTCAGCCGTCTAATGAAGATGGACCCACTCGGTTATTAAACTAACTTTGACCCTGCATAACCGAGATCTTATCTGACACGCGTCAACTAGGCGTGATGCCTTAAAGTTTAAAGGATGTTCATGTTTCTTTTAAGGGATAGCGCCAGTCATAGATACTGTCTGAATCTTAACCATACATCATCCTTTCTTACAACTTAGATTTCAGTGGCACTGAGACATGCGGAAATTAGGCATGATGCCTTAATGGATAGATAACAAGCATCTTTTGTTTGAGGAAACATGTCGATAGTCGGATGGATTTTTAATTGCTCGATGTATAATCTTGTTTTGACTTTTGTCGACCGAGATTAGAGGAAAAGTGTTAGCTAGGCGCATTCCCTTGAAGCTTAAAGATCTTCATCTTGTCGATCGAGGGATAACGCCAGTCATTGATTTTCAAAAAAAGGGCAAGGTGTTTAAGCGAATCTGCGAAGAGGTAAAACTTGGTTAAAATAACCCACAAAAAGACTTACAACGACTAGTTTATGAATTCAAAAATTTACAGACCACGAAATGCAAGATTTTAAACATATCAAATTTAATAGGATAAATGCATGAATTAAATAGATGAATGCACAAGTTAGGATTTCTACAAGCATAAACTATAAAATGAAAAGAAGAAATAAAAGCATAAATCACAATAATGTATACAAGGAACACTTCCTTGAACTATTTTCATGTGAAAATTTGATCTGCAAATCTAGGTTCCACCAGTGTGATTGGTCAAGAAGTATCTACAGAGTCCCATCTACCTATTCCTATGATCACTTAAGAAGATTCAACATACAGATCAATATTTGAAGGAAACATGGTGCAGGAGCACCTATGAAGTCACCTAAGGTCACCATGCATCCAATTGAAGGAAAAGGAATAAAATCATCCCTAAATGTGAATTGGGATGTATTGAGGCCTTTAATGGCAATTTGTAATAAAGAATATAATAAATTATTAATAAGTCCTAAAAGTCTTGGAAAAGGACTTAGGACCAAAAAAGATGTAAGGGTGGCCAATAGTGCCAAATGGGATCTAATTTTATTAGATGAGTTTAATTAGGTCCTAGAATCAATTAGGAATTGAATCCATAAATTATTTAATAAGTTTTAAGCAATAAAATACCAAAAACACAAGTTAATAATTCAATTTTTTGAATATTAACGGCTAGTTGTGTTTTGGTGGGAAATTGCATTTAAGAGTCTTAAACAATTTGTAATCACTTCCAACCACTTTGGATCAATTTTGGAAGTTGAAAAATTGTCTATAAACGCCCATGAATGATTGGGAAAGAAGAAAAAATGAATTGGAGAAGGGATTGGATGGCCTGTAGGCTGAAAATGCAATAAAATTCATAATTTCTTGCATAGTTTGGTCTCCTATTGTACTTCTTTCATGTTTTGATCATTGCTGTGTGTTATAGGATGTATTTAAAGTTGTTTTGATCCATCTTAGAAGTATTTCATTCTGAATTTTTCTTTCATATAGCCAAGGTGTTGTAGATAGTCATTTTCACATTATTTTCTTAAGCAAAATGGTGTAACCATCCCCTTTCTATTCTAACTGTGACTTGGGGATGGATTTATGACATCTATCATAGGTAATTATCCCTAATAATGTAGGAATAAGAAAGAGAATGTAGATGATCATTGAATTGAGCAAGTTGGAGTACTTGGGTGCATGAAAATGCATGAAATTTGATGCCATAAGTCTAGTAGCAGAAGATCTGGCTTAAAGAGGGCATGTTTTTGTTTGAGTCAAAATAATTACATGTCAAACTTATGGTGAATCTAGAAGGAGAAGTTTTGGAAGTGAGTTTTGGGTCATTTTCTAGAAGGCCCTAGTTTTTGGAGCCATTTGGTGAGAGATTTGGAGTTTGACCATTTGGGAAGGTTGTGGCTAAAAACCAATACCATAATCCTTTGATTTGAGGCATAAATAGAAACTTCTAAAAGTTATAGTGTCTGGGGATAAGTAATTTTGGTAGTTTCTTTGTAAAGTGGCCCAATTAGGCCTAGTGGAGATACTGGAGTCGGCCATTTTAAGCATAGTTGGTCCAAAAGATTCATATCTAATTTTCAAATATGTTGTGTAACGTCCAAATGGGTATCTGAATATGTAATGTAATTTTCATGTTTTTTGGAAATTCTAGTCCAAAAGTCCAAAAATTAGGAAAAATAGGGCTACTAGGAAGGGTTGCTTGGGTGTTTGGCTTGTTTGGAGAAATCTGATCAAAGGGTGTAAAGGTCATTTAGAACCTGTCTATAAAGGTGGATCTAGTGGTGTTAAGGCCTTTAATAGACTTATTTTGAGTCTTGAATCCTCTGAAGTCAATTAAGCCCATGTGAGTAAGTGGAATCCCTTGGGTACATTGTGAAACCTTGGGGGTTGTCAAACAAAGGTGTAGAGTCTTGTCCAAAAAAATTGGAAATATCCAAGCCTCTGCACCAAGTGGTATTAGAGGAAGTAAGAGCTTTGAGAGGAAGGTTAGGTGTGTATGTCTAGAGTAGAGTCTGAGTTTGAAGAAGAGGCTCCAAACATGCCTCCAAAGATGATAAACATGGAGCTTGCTAGGATAGTGATGGACCAACCAGAAAAGAACAAGAGATTGGAAGAAGCCATTGAAAGATTGACCAATTTGGTTGAGAAGAGGGATTCAGACCCATGTGATGATGTAGATGAAGTAGAACAAGAACTTGATGAAGAAAGGTTGGATCCTGAGGATGCTAGACTAGTGAAGATCCTGAAGGCAGTTAAAGGAGGAGAATCCAAAGTCAGAGCATAAATCCCAATGTATGATGGGAAGATGCATGAGGAAGTGCTCCTTGATTGGTTCATTTCTATTGAGAACCACTTTGACTGTGAGGACATTGAAGACAAGCATAAAGTGAAGATTGAAAAAGCAAGACTTAAGGGTCATGCATTGTTATGGTGGGATTGCCTACAAGCAGAAAGGTGGAAGAAAAGTCTACCAAAGATCACATCATGTCCTAGAATGATGACCAAAATGAGGGAGAATTTTCTACCTAAGGACTACAAGGTTCAAATCTTCAAGAAGATTCAAGGGTTGAAGCAGAAGGACATGCATGTCCAAAAGTATATGGAGGAATTCCACAAACTTGACATCAGAGTCTCTCATGATGAAGATGTGGAAGAGAAGGTGGCTAGATATCTTGGAGGGGTGAGGTACAATATCTAAGATGAGATGAGCATGGTCACACCAAGGACTCTTGAATATTGCTACAAGTTGGCAATGAAAGCCGAGGACAAGCTTAGAAGAATGCAAGAGAGGCAAGGCAATTCAAGAGGGAAACAAAACAAGGGAAAACGAGTAAATACAAGCCAAGGATAGAATGAGAAGGGTAAAGAGAAAGTCTCAGATCAGAAAGGAGGACAAATAAATGGTAGAGGAAAGAGCTTCCCTGGAAAGTGCTACAAGTGTGGTGAAGAAGGACATCCATTCTACAAGTGTCCTAAAAGAGAAGCCAAGAAGAATGATAAGAGGGTTCAATTGGTCCAAGGAGAAGATGACAATAAACAACAAGAGGAAGAAGAAGCACACCATGACTATGCATATCCTGAAGAAGGTGAGTGTCTCTTGATGGGAAGGTCACCTATCCAACATATACCCAAGGTATCTATCTTTAGAACAAATTGTAAATGCTATGGAAATATATGCAATGTTATCATATATTCTGGTTCATTTGACAATCTAGTGTCCTATGAGATGGTAAACAAGTTAAACTTACCTAAATTTCCTATTGGTAGACCATATAGGGCCTCTTGGGTTAGTAATGATCAGAATATTGTGATTAAGGAGAAAGCATACATAGATTTTTCAATTGGGGGTTATTTTGATAGGGTTCTATGTGATATAGTTCCCATGACGTGTTGTGACATCATCTTAGGGAGACCATGGAAGGCTTCAAGAGAGGCCATTCATTATGGTTTGAAGAATGAGTATGTAGTGCACAAAGAGGGAAGAAAATTCACTCTTAAACCTCTTCCAAGTAAAGTAGAAGAAGTTGGTAGCATCATTGTCTTTGGTGCAAAAACATATGTTGATTTGCAGATTTCAAAGTATGAGAAGATGGTGACTACAGAGCAGCAGCCTAAGACCACTTTATTGGTCTTGAAGGATGAGTTTTTGGACAGTCATGAGGCATTGACTATGAAGCAGAAAACATGGCATGAAGATGGTGTCCTTATTGGCACAATGTGGTGTCCTTTGGAGCAAGCAATGCAGATGATTACAGGGGTTCCATTGAAGGACACAAGGAGGGGTCTATATGATCCTAAAAAGGAGTTTCAAGGACAGTTTGTGAAGCCACAAGTTCATTGTCTACAACAGCAAACTGGCAAGCATGATGAAAGATTTCCAAATGAACAATCTTCTTTCCTTGTTTCTAACCATTTGAGTGCAGGTTTGAAGGATAGAAGAAGGGGTTTGTTATCAGATTAGAGGTATGATCAAGGACAAAGAGGAAGACCACCTTCAAGGAGGATGGGTGGAAGAAAGACCAAGTCCCTTAATTCTTGGGACAAGAACTTTTTCCAAGGTGGGGTGTATGGTGTATGGTGTAGGAGCACCTGTGAAGTCACCTAAGGTCACCATGGATCCAATTGAAGGAAAAGGAATAAAATCATCCCTAAATGTGAAATGGGATGTATTGAGGCCTTTAATGGCAATTTGTAATAAATAATGTAATAAATTATTAATAAGTCCTAGAAGTCCTGGTAAAGGACTTAGGACCAAAAATGATGTAAGGTTGGCCAATAGTGCCAAATGGGATCTAATTTTATTAGATGAGGTTAATTAGGTCCTATAATCAATTAGGAATTGAATCCATAAAGTATTTAATAAGTTTTAAGCAATAAAATACCAAAAACGCAAGTTAATAATTCAAATTTTTGAATATTAACGGCTAGTTGTGTTTTGGTGGGAAATTGCATTTAAGAGTCTTAAACAATTTTTAATCACTTCCAACCACTTTGGATCAGTTTTGGAAGTTGAAAACTTGTCTATAAACGCCCATGAATGATTGGAAAAGAAGAAAAAATGAATTGGAGAAGGGATTGGATGGCCTATAGACTGAAAATGCAATAAAATTCATAATTTCTTGCATATTTTGGTCTCCTATTGTACTTCTTTCATGTTTTGATCATTGTTGTGCATTATAGGATGTATTTAAAGTTGTTTTGATCCATCTTAGAAGCATTTCATTATGAATTTTTCTTTCATATAGCCAAGGTGCTGTAGATAGCCATTTTCACATTATTTTCTTAAGCAAAATGGTGTAACGATCCCCTTTATGTTCTAACTATGACTTGGGGATGGATTTATGACATGTATCATATGTAATTATCCATAATAATGTAGTAATAAGAAAGAGAATGTAGATGATCATCGAATTGAGCAAGTTGGAGTGCTTGGGTGCATGAAAATGCATGGAATTTGTTGTCATAAGTCTAGCAACAAAAGATCTGGCTTAAGGAGGGCATGTTTTTTTTTGAGGAAGCAGAAGTACATGTCAAACTTATGGTGAATCCAGAAGGAGAAGTTTTGGAAGTGAGTTTTGGGTTGTTTTCTAGAAGGCCCTAGTTTTTGGAGTCATTTGGTGAGAGATTTGGAGTTTGACCATTTGGGAAGGTTGTGGCTAAAAACCAATACCATAATCCTTTTATTTCAGGCATAAATAAGAACTTCTGAAAGTTATAGTGTCTGGGGATAAGTAATTTTGGTAGTTGCTTTGTAAAGTGGCCCAATTAGGCCTAGTGGAGATACTGGAGTCGGCCATTTTAAGCATAGTTGGTCCAAAAGATTCATGTCTAATTTTCACTTATGTTGTGTAACTTCCAAATGGGTATCTGAATCTGCAATTTAATTTTCAAGTGTTTTGGGAAATCTGGTCCAAAAGTCCAAAAATCATGAAAAATAGGGCTACTAGGAAGGGTTGCTTGGGTGTTTGGCTTGTTTGGAGAAATCTGATCAAAGGGTGTAAAGGTCATTTAGACCCTGTCTAGAAAAGTGGATCTAGTGGTGTTAAGGCCTTCAATAGACTTATCTTGAGTCTTGAATCCTCTGAAGTCAATTAAGCCCATGTGAGTAAGTGGAATCCCTTGGGTACATTGTGAAACCTTGGGGGTTGTCAAACAAAGGTGTAGAGTCTTGTTGTCCAAAAAAATTGGAAGTCTCCAAGCCTCTGCACCAAAACATCAGTGTTATCAGTAAGAACAATCAACCGGTCAAGTCAAGGTGATGAAATCTAGGTAGTTGTCAATTATTCATCAATGTTCGATTCATTTTTTAATTATATTGTTGAGAGCCAACCTTCAGGATTTCAATTTCCTATGTTGGCGTGATCACTTGTGAATTTTCATTGGGATTTAGAGGTCGAATTAGGTTACACATTTTAGGATTAGTCCACTGACCTAAATATGTTTCTAAGAGATGAAGTTAGAAAGAAAAAAATAGTTTCTTGATGTTTTGATGATTGTGATTTTTTATGGAAAATTTTGTATGGTCAAAGAAATAATTTGAGCACTAATGAATTGGATCTGTCAGGCAGAGTGTGCTACATTTAGATCATTTTATTTGAGTTCATTCTCAAGGAAAGTTCTAACAAGCTTGCTATCAAAATCCTCTAACAAGGTTACTCCTAACAGGGTATCCAAGATCCTAACAGGTCTGAAGCTTAAATCCTCTAACCTAGTGACTCTCAGAAGGTTTTTTAAATCCTTTAACAAGGTAGTTCCTAATAGGAATTTGTAATAACTCTTAACTAGGCTATAGATAATCTTAACTAGGTATATTCTTAGTAGGGTGTTGTAATGCTCCTAACAGGGCAGATCTTATTGGTGGTGTATGATTCTATTGTGTGGTTAGTTTAAAAACATAACAATAACACCATACCCATGAAACATTAGATCAAAAACCATGTTTAACATCAACATGAAGAAAAATAAATGGTTTATAAGAACGTCTCATGTAACACCCCGCTAGGGAACCCAAGAGAGATTAACCTAGAACATGATACTAAGTTTGATGAACAATTTGTTTTCTAAAGTTTACACAATAAGATATACATTAATGCAGAAGCAATTACCATTTACTCACATAAACATATACAAACATAGATTAAAAAACTCAAGGGTTCCATGACGTTGAATTACATAAAAGTAAAACTCAACTAAATAACCATAACAAAAGATTCTATATAAATAGATGTAACAAATATAACTTACAAATAATAATTACAATCCTCATGGATAACCATGAAACCTACATAAACTTACATCCATTGCACATGTCCCAGGGTATGTAGTAATCACTCTAACAATATAATACAATATTCAGATTAGGTATCATATGCGATACACTAATACAAGATTACAATATAATGAATGATAAGTACATAGCCACAAATGAAGAATCATAAAGAGCTCAACTACATAAGTATCATCAAGCACTGAAACAAGGGTGTCAAACCTCAAATGGTAGAGAATCACTACCACCCGTCTGTGGAACTATAAAAGTCCAACCCACCGTGCTGAGGAGATAACAACAGACCCCACTCAGATATCCAAAACTAAGGAAGGAAGTAACCACTAAGAAAGGGGATCCTGATAGCTCTCTAACTCTAGGTGTACTACACATACTAAAAGGTAAGACTCACTAATCCAGAGGCAACCGACACACGTGAGAAATCTAGACTGTGTATAGCAAGGTGTCATCATGTACATCTAACCCTTAAGTTTTTTCCTGGTAATCTCAATGAATCCTGACACTCAAGTGACCATACATAGTATCAATGACCTCTCAAACAGACAAAGTCACTAACTATGTCAGACACACACCTTCAAGGTGGAAAGAATTATCTCATCCTTCATCTTAGCCTATAATAGCGCTCAATAATGGGTGAGGAAACACATATTAATTCATTTTAAGACCTCTCAATTACACATTATGTTTTCACTTATTAAGATTACTTACAATAAGTGATCCTAGCAGCCACTTGCGGGCCCTGGCACTTATTGCAAGCCACCCCTACTACACAACTAGGTAGCCTACCCTAGGCTCACAGATCCTACATAGATCTAGCATAGGTTCAAATAGAGACATACACAATCCAGTTCCCCACACAATAACAAGAACGATCACAAAGATATACAATCTTAGATACTACATAAACAATATGGCTCATATGGTTAGTTTAGGGTAATAAATTCATACACTCACATCACATTATAAATAGAAATAAGATCCACCTCCCAGCCTCTATATCCATCCTAGGTGATTCTAATTCCCAGGTACCCATTGCATAGAAAACAAATCACTCAGGAACATAATTTACATCATGTAGAATTGAAAGTAAAACACTGTATAATTGAATCCAACAATGATATAAACAATATTTAATTATTGAGCAGTAACCATTTGAAGACTAAAGTTCAATAGTCCATTAATTCCACAAATTACTTGATTCTTCTTTTCATCCCTAGTAGATTAAAATTGATAACAATTCTCTTTACAAGATAAGCATAGTAATTTTATAAATTAAAAATAAACAAGGAGTGAAAAACAATAATAAAACCTATTGTAAAGGTACTTGCATATATATATATGTATAAATTAAAAGTTATGGATAAAATTAATTATTTAAATATCCAATAAATTTACACCTAATTTAAATAGTTTATTAACAAAGTTTTTTTAATTAAACATATAAACTAACTTAATTAAAAAATATTAATAATTTAATTAAGATGTAAATTAACTAAATTAAAATTAACCTTAAAAAATAAATTTTAATTACATATATTAAAACATAATTTAAATGTTTTAAATTTAAAAAAAAAATAACTTAAAAAAAAACAACAAAAGTCTTTTGGGGAGACATGCCCCC
>MU224623.1:3025837-3064435 GCA_018584345.1 Thuja plicata
GAGGGGGGGGGGTTGGTAAGGTAGAACCCACACCCCCCCAACATTTTTTTTTTTTTTTTTTTTTAAATTTTTTTAATTTTTGTTTTAATTTCCGTTTTTCCCAAATGTATTTTTTTAATAACTTTTTTTTTTCTCAGAAAACGTAACAAAGACTTTTCTTCCTTTTTTTTATTCATTTTGTCTTTTCTGGAAATGACTATTTTTTTCCTACTGGTGAATTTTTATCTGTATTTTTTTTCAATAGCAAGCCAATTTTTTTTATTTAATTAATTTTTCAGTGGAAGGTTTTCTAAATGCAATTTAATTTTTTGATACTATAGTCTAGATTGATTTTTCTAATATAGAGACCTTCCATAGGGTATTTTCCAATGAAGTTTTGATATTATAACCTTGCTATGCTAAATATTGATTTTTCCTTAAAAATAGATCTAAGGGTTTTCTAAATACCCAATTTAACAAAAACACAAATAACTCATAATATATAGAAA
This sequence comes from Thuja plicata, assembly GCA_018584345.1. NCBI lineage: Eukaryota > Viridiplantae > Streptophyta > Pinopsida > Cupressales > Cupressaceae > Thuja > Thuja plicata. The sequence continues at coordinate 3,026,326 of MU224623.1, forward strand.
TAAACTTATCAAGCACAAAGAAACCAGTTCTTCAAAAAAATTGAAATTAACAAAGGGTTTCAAACCCTGCCTTAAATCCAATACAAATTTGATCACGAAGCCCTTTGAAAGATGAAGAATCACAAAGCCCTCCAAACTTGAATCCGACAGCAGATCCAGTACCATGTAGGTTTGAGAACAATAATCCCCAAATTTATTCAAAGCTTCCCACAACAATAATGTCACAAAAATTCTCAAAACACCAAAATTCTCCGAATACAAAACTTCTCCCAAAAATGCCTTCAACCCTCTCCCAAAAACCTGTTATCTCAAATAAAAAGGAAAACTCTCCTAAAGAGATTCAATTTCCCCCTTTCAATCAATCACATAAATAAACACTCCAGTCAACTCAGTTAACTCAACTTTCAAAATTGAAAGAAAATCGTAATTAATAATTAAAAATATCTTTTATTTGTGCAACTCAACTTTGACTCTTAAAAGCATTTTGCATTTTGAATTCAAACTCTAATTTCAATAATTACAATGCAAAAGTAATTAATTAAATATTATATTAAATAGATTAAATATTTAAAGAACAATTTTATCCATGCAATTAAATATTTAATTATTTAATAAAACATAAAAGCTAAAATAACTCTAATTTTAAATTAAATATTTAATTAAATTCAAATACAAAAATATTTGAACTTTAATTAATTCTCTCAATTAAACATAGGTATTTAATTAATCCAAATTAATTAAATGTCCTATATTTAATATTTAGTTCCAACAATAATCAATTTAATAAATAACATAGTAAATCACACAAATAGAAATACACACACATCAGATCAACCAAAATAAACTTAAACACGCACAAGGATGGGATCCACGTATTTATGTCAACTAGAAAAACTTGGGTAGGCTATTCAAACTGATATTTGTCCAATCTTAGGACAATTAGGCTTAGGGTAGGGTTTCGGGTCTGATTGTTAACTCTCATCTTTACCATTGAGATGAATATATGGGCATGCTCACTCCTGCTAATTTAGGGAAGACAATGCCCTGTACCTGCAAACCTGACATCACAAGAACAAGCATGTACATCTAATATAAATATAGAAAATAATGACAGAGATCGGTTGAACGTGTGGACCTAGAAATGCAAGTAGCTACGTCTCCATCCTCTACCACATCATTGACAAATAGTGCTAAGGCCAATGGGATCAGCTATGCCAATAACATTATCGTTGTCAAATTCTTCCAATTCAGCAGTTGCAAGCTGAGAAGCGGAAGCATCCAAGTCTGCAAGCTCTGCATTTAAATCCCACATCTTTGTCTCCCATTCTTTGTATTTTTTATGCTTTTGTGTGAGATGAGACGCAAGTTGGAATGCACATATACTAAGTTCTCCGCTCTTTTTGATTGCAACCTATTACGTGGACAAGTACATCAACACATATGCTAACTATACACATGCAAGTATGAGGTAAGTAACATCATACTTCTAATATCAACATAAAATATCACATCATGATAATATCATCACCCATCTACGCAACACCTGATAAACATATAAAAGCCATGATCCAAAATAACCATCCACTGAAATAATAAATGCTCACATGAAATGTAGCCTAAAAGAATCTAGCAAATTAACTGAAATAATAGCCTATAAGAGTTTGGCATCAGAAATAGAAAGCAAACTATGGGTGGGTATCACATCTACCCCCTAGGATTAGGCTTACTCCTGGAAGCCTGTGAACAAATAGGGATATAAATCCCATAATCTCGCTGCATCCTCCCAAGTCGATGATGACTCATCATTTAGGTCCTATTGGACCCTTACCTGCTCGGTGGTGTGAGACCTGAGGGTCAAACACCGTTGCTGAAGAATACAAATTGGATCCAAATATAGATGCCCATCCTCTACCTGTAAATAATTCCAATCAAGAACATACAAAATATCTAGAATATAGCGTCTAAGAACAAAAACATGCAAAACATCATGAACATGAGATAGGCTAGGTGGAAAATCAAGACGGTAAGAAACTTGTCCTATCCTCTCTAGGATCACAAACAAACCAACAAAACAAGGTGTCAACTTCGAACCCTTTCCATAATGGATCGGACTCTTCCGTGGGTGTACTCTCAAGAACACTCTATCTCCAACTGCAAACTCTCTATCCACCCTATGAGCATTTGATGAACTATAACTATTTATATCTTTGAAGTCATTTGTTGATATTCAATCAAGCTACAAAAGTGATGATAAACATTATCAGTTAGTGTATTGTCATTGATGTCAGCTTACTTGAGTGTTATTATGGTGGAGAACATTTGTTATGTATTGAATATTTGGAACAAACAATGTTTATGTGGTCAGAAAAATGAAGAATTGATAGATGTTGAAGATACATGTTAATTTGATGCATGACTGATCAAGCTGGTTAAAGACAGGACCGAGTGTAACTCTGCAGACATTGCCTAACAAATATAGGATAACCGAGAAGAACAAAGATGAAGAATGATATGTACTTGGAATAGATCTGAATATCTGCAAATCAGAGTTGTATTTGAATCAGATTATTACTGTATCATTTTAACCATTGTTACAGATAAATCTCTTGACTGAGTGGGATAGTGAATCCTTATTATTACATACAGAGAATGTTAATTATTTTCTTGTTGACCTCATAGTGAATGCATGGTCAAGAGAGAACTGGTAGTTTTAAATCCTTTAACAAGGTCATAGTTAAAATTATGTTGGCAAGTGATCAAATTGGGTAATATGATTCACTTTTTGGTTGTCATTTATGGTAACACATCTAGGTTTAAGATCAATTATTTTGAAGTAAAGTTTTGGTATGTCCAAAATTGACTAAGTACAAAAATAGAGATATAGTATTGTTTTGGATGTCGAAGACAGAGATCGATGAATTAAGGCATGCAAGCTTAGTGAAAGATAGTATGGAGTATGTCTGACATATACCTAAGATCGATTTTGATTTGGTTAAGTTTATGATGAGTTATGAGGAATTGAAGACTGACAGACAACAAAGAACGGTGATACAGAGCAGTTGGACAACAGCGAAGAATAAAGGAGCAAGACTTGGACCCCTGGAAATCGAAGACATATTTTTGTTGTCGATAGTCTACACTTTGACTATGCAAGAGCACCGATTATACATTTAATGTTTACTATATTAATTGTATTATGTAATGAAGGCTGACTTGACAATGTTTGTAATATTTATTTTGAGAGCCGACTTTGTAAAGTTAAAAGGATATATATGTAAGATATTTTTGGTAAAGATTGGGAGTTGTGAGAAAGGGAAGGATATGTAGAGCAGACATGTGAATGGTAGAGCAAAGAATAACAGGGCTATAAAGGAACTATCAAATCATTTGTGATGCTTGTTTTTGTTCATCACTGAGAACCTTTTGTAACAGAATTACATTGCAAGATTTGTAAGCTCATTGACCCTTAACAGGGTGTTGTGAACCTTTAATAGGGTTGTTATTTCTTTAACAAGGAAATGTACTATGTAATATTCAGCTCCTAATAGGGATAGGTCTCCTAACATGGACATTATACTTTAGTGCATGCTTGTGGGTATCATCCCCACCGGGGTTTTCCCTTGGCCAGGGTTTCCTCATAAACAAATCATGGTGTTATGATTTATGTTTTATTTTTTTATGTTCTTTCCTTTACTGCAATTGTATGGTTAATGTTCAGGTGGTTGAAGAATTTAAATAACTGTTATAATACTGATTCACCCCCCCCCCCCCCNTCCCCCCCCCCCCCCCCTCCCCTCTCAGTATTATCCAATCCTAGCAATTGGTATTAGAGCTTTTGGCCCTTGGAGAGAAAGCCTAACAGCTTGAGGGAGATCAGAATGGATTTGAATGGTTTGCAGGAGAACTTTGAAGCTGCACTTGAAGATCTTGACAATGCTAAAGCAGAAAATGGAGAATTGAAGTTTAACCTCCTAAGCGCTGAGAAATTCATAAAGAAACTGAAAGAACAACTTGAACTTTCCAGAAATCAAAGAGAAGATCTCGTGGTTCAGATAAAAGAAGATTCAGAAGAGGACAATTCAGATCAGGTGAAGCAACTGAAAGAAGAGATTGAGACTCTGAAGCTTGAGAACAAGAATATGGCTAAAGAAATATAGATACAGGAGGATGCTAATAAGAAAGTTGAAGAAACCTTAAACAATGCATTGAATCAAATGAAAGATGAAGCTGACAGCTACAAGAAAAAATACTTGGAATTGGAGAAATACAATCAGATTGTGAAAGGTGAACTAGCTAAAGCAAAGAAACATATTGAGAAACTTCACACCAGCAGTGACTTGATTGATGAACAGTTAGACAAGTAGAAACCTAAAGGTGACATGACTGGTATTGGCTTCAATGAAGTTGAATGTTCAAAGAATCAGGAAGAGAAATTAGTAGAGAAGATTGATGCTGAGAAACCATCTATTGAAGAACCTAAAGAGTAGATCAGACCTTTTAGAGGCAGATTCTTTGGTTGCAACAGATTTGGACAGATGAAGAGAGATTTCAGAGGTAATGCCCCTTTTAGAACTTTTTATGGTTATTGTTTTAACTGTAATGGATATGGGAATAAGAAGACTGAATGCAAAAGACGTAATCAATCTGGATATAGACAAGACAATGGAAGAGAACCTACAATGAAACCTACATGCTACAAATGTAACAACATTGGGTACATTGTGAAGTACTGTAAATTACAAGTTAATAAAGAAAGAAGACCTCCTATATTTTAGAAATGCAATAATCCAGGACATATAGCAAAGTTTTGCAGGTATAATGGAGTAGACAACATAAGAACACCACCTCCTATGAATTCACAAAAGAATGGAAATGATACTGGCAAGAGTATTGCAGATGTGAAGAATGATTTTGAAAATTGTTTTAAGAAAGCAGAAGACAAAAACAGTGGCAAGATATGGAAGATTAAAGAAACTAGTGAGACATCAGTTCATGGAGAGTCAGTAGATGCTACTGGATATTCTCTTGAAGGTAGCAAGATAGAATCGACCTAATTGGCTGATCATGGCCTTAGGGGAGCATTAAATGCAACACATCAGAATCTATCATGCCCCGCAAATCATGTAGTGATCTCATGCGAGCTTGGGAATATGTTGAGCTGACATTATGTATCATATATCTAAGAGCGCATCATCAGCCGAATTGTATATTTTGATCACAAGATTCAGCAGCCGACCAAACAGTTTGAAGTGAAAGAAAAGTCATAACCTAACTTGTATAAAGCACTGTGTTATGATCTATTTTCTATCATTTGACAAAGAGCGAGCTGAGGAGCTCAAAGAGTAGAAGTATTCAACCATTTCTACACTTTTCGTGTGTGATCAATCGAAGCATAAACTTGTATTTCCGCGTGTGAAAGGTATTCTACATTATCTAAGATATGGATGCACCTGTAATTTTCGATGTTGTTGATCGTCCTAGATACAAATTCAAGAAACATCCTTATAAGTCGTGTGAAGAGGATCCAGAAGGAGCATTTTCACAGACCCCACATGGTGTACTTCATGTTGAAGATATTAGGGCTTACATACAATGTACGTATGACACATTATGAGAGGATGATATACTCACAAAAATTGAAAACATGTCTGAAAACATAATCATGAAGGAATAATTGAAACACATTATTCAATTGAATATAATGAAGATTATCGACTTTCACGACTTCGATGAAAATGAATGGTTTAAAATACTTATGAGCAAGGTTCATGACCAATTCATATGGATTGGTAGCCAACCTGTGAAAATATGCAGTGACCTAATTCATGAGATTACTGGTCTTGATAACACTGGAATTGTTCCCGTTGCTGAGAAACATGTTAAGAAGGAAGTTAAAACCCTAAAACACTTGAAGTGGGACAGAAGGGAAATGACAGTAAATGATACTTTTCAACAAGATGTAAGGTTGATTGCAATGATACTTGATTACAAATTTTTCTACAATAGCAGACCTAATTCAGTATCAGCTAGAGTTATTATGATGGCATGGAGAATGGTAAAAGAAAACACACAGTTCAACCTATGCGAGGTATTGGCACTGTAATTCCTTGATAATGTTAAGCTTGTGAAGAAAGACAGAACAAAAACCTTCAGATTTGGATCATTATTGGTACACATGTTCATTCATATTGAACATAAGTTTCTTGGTTTACATCCTAGTGGCTAGAAAACTGGAGTTCCCACTGGTATTTTGATTTCATAGAGTTACAGGAGACAGAACACTACTTGGGTAGATGGAGAACTATTTGCAATGATCAAAATTCTACAAAGACAAATGAAGAGTAGATAAAGACCACATGAGGATATAGTTGAGAAGTACAAGGACACAATTTTTTTTATGGGTGAAATAGACTGTGTATGTTTTGAGGCAGTGACCCCTAGAAAGAAATGGTGTTACCCTATGGGTTATGAAGTGAGTTTTGAAGTACTCACCATGCAAGTAGAACATATTCTTGCATCAGAAGTTGATACATCAGAAGAGAGATGGGGAACATATGAGGAGAAGTCAAAGAAGGTAAGAGAAGAACAGTATAGAGGACAGATGAAGAGAAAGATTGCTAATCTTATTCATGACTGTGGAGTAAAGGCTAGTGTATCTGAGGAAGAACTGAAAGATATGAAGAAGAAGATGGCAGATAGATCCCTTGGAGTAGCTAGTGGAAGCACTAATGCCCCTTCCACCCCTGAAGTAATTATGGTTGATAACACACCTCCACCACAGTAGCAGGCAGAACAAGCGAAGGAAGTTACTCCTAGAGTAACTAGATCTAGTATGTAGACAAAAGAGAAGAGGATAGCTGAGGAAGAAGAGAAGAAAACTGAGAAGAATAAATCATGGAAATCTGACATTAAAATGCTGGAGAAAAGAGCAATTGAACAAGGAAAATTGGTTTTAATTGATAAATATTATGACAGATATGAAGAAGCAGATAAACTGAAAATTGACTCCTACTGTCAATCCCACTCCGAAGTGGGGATCGGATGATAAAGATCCTCCACCATCTGCTGCTACTGCTCTTGCTGCCTAATGGCATTATAGTTTTTTTGATGAATAGTTATCTGTTTCCGGCTTTGGCCGAGTGACTCTGCGGGGTGATTTATTTATCCCCCGGCCCCTTTTTTGTGAATATGTAACTTTGAAATTTTTTAATGGAAAGGAACTATTCATCAAAAAAAATTGAAGACATTACAATAGAACACATGCTTAGTTTCAAGAAGACACTTTTGGAAGTTGAAGGAAGCATACCCTCAGATTTGTATACAAAATTGGAAAGCAAAAAATGTTTGGCACAAGTTGAAGATGATCAGATTAGAGAAAAAGAGATTGATGACATGATACCTATGTTATATGTACAAGAGAGAGATACTATAGTCAAAGAATTGAAACCCCTGTTGAGGACAAAGACAAGATTACTAAAGATAATGGTGAGGAAATATGATGAAGTGACTTAGGAAACTCAGAAGGCACTTGAGAAGATACTGTTGAGAACTAATTTTGTCAAGCCCCAACCTCCTAAGACAGATTTACCTACACAATTGGGAATGGATGACAGAGCAAAGGACACAGAGACTAATGATGAAGAGAGTAAAGAAGACACTACTACAGATTTCTATGTTTCTGGTGTGGTAGAACACTAGACCCCTCACAAGATGAGAAGGACCCTTTTGCAGGAACCATGGACACTTCTATTGCTGATGAACCTAAGAAGGAAGAGGAGAATAAGGAAGATGAGTAGAAAGAGGATGAACAATAGTATATTTTGAAAAAAGAAGATGAGAAGGAAGAGGTAACTTTACCATCTAGCTTATTGTTGGCAAGTAGTAATGTAAATGTCGATAACATGGATGAAGATGAACTGGTGAAACTGGCATTCACCGTACTGAACAAAGCAAAGAATAAATCAGTATAGAAAGGAGATAAGAAAACAAAGGTGATTTCAAGAGCTATTGATACTATGAATAAATTTCTTCCAGTACCCTTAGTATTCCAGAACAAAGATGATATTGAGAACTTGAAAGTCACACTTGATGAGTTTGATGGCCATTTTTAAAATTTGTTGAAGACTGTAGAGGAGAAAGCAGAGAAAACATATGAAGAGAAGAATCTAATAAAGGTATGCAAGTCTATCTCATGGGACTTAGGATTTGTGAAAACTTGTCTAATAAATGCAAAGAACTGGATTACACATGGGAGAAATTTATTTGGTTACAACATGAATCCTATCAGACACATTCAGAATGTTGAAGATATTATTGCCAAGGAAAGGGCAACTTTGAACAAGTTAATGGATGGTTGTGAAACATCTTCATAGACCACTACAGAGTTAGACATAGAAGTGACAAAGATATTGGCTAATATCAGTGTATTGGAGAATGAGAAGGAGAGAGTACTGAACAGATTCAATTTACTGAGGAACTTCATTACTCTGAAGCTATCAATACTTGAGACACATCTAATAGATTTAGAAAAGACTACAGATTCATTGGCTAAAGGCTTACCCACAGACTTGAAGAATGTTGAAACTACATCTTTTGCATTGAATGGATTGATTCATATAAGTCAGATTTTGTTTAAGACATGGAGCTCTGAAGTGAAGATTTTGGAAGATTCCTTCCAAGACATTCTAAAACTTGTCATCAAGAAGTGATATGTATTTGTATGCATCTTTGTCATTATTGTCAAAGGGAGAGAAGAGAATATAGAACAAAAAAAAATGAATGAAAAAGAGAAGAGAGAACAAATATATATATATAAAGAAAAGAAAATGAAAAAGATAAGGAGAAGAAGTGGAGACAGTTTTGTTTTGTTGGAACACTTAGTACCTTTTTTTAAAGTGTTGTCATCAATGCCAAAGGGAGAGATTGTTGGCAAGTGATCAAATTGGATAATATGATTCACTTTTTGGTTGTCATTTATGGCAACACATCTAGGTTTAAGATCAATTGTTTTGAAGTTAAGTTTTGGTATGTCCAAAATTGACTAAGTACAGAAACAGAGATGCAGTATTGTTTTGGATGTCGAAGACAGAGATCGATGAATTAAGGCATGCGAGCTTAGTGAAAGATAGTATGGAGTATGTCTAACATACACCTAAGATCAATTTTATTTTCGTTAATTTTATGATGAGTTATGAGGATTTGAAGACTGACAGACAGCAGAGAACAGCGATACAAAGCAGTTGGAAAGCAACGAAGAATAAAGGAGCAAGACTTGGACCCCTGGAAATCGAAGATATATTTTTGTTGTTGATAGTCTACACTTTGACTATGCAAGAGTGTTGACTATACATTTAATGTTTACTATATTAATTGTATTATGTAATGAAGGCCGACTTGACAATGTTTGTAATATTTATTCTGAGAGCCGACTTTGTAAAGTTAAAAGGATATATATGTAAGATCCTTTTGGTAAAGATTGGGAGTTGTGAGAAAGGGAAGGATATGCAGAGCAGACATGCAAATGGCAGAGCAGAGAATGACAGAGCTATAAAGGGACTATCAAAGCATTTGTGATGCTTGTTTTTGTTCATCACTGAGATCCTTTTGTAACAGAATTACATTGTAAGAGCTATAAGCTCATTGGCCCCTAACAGGAAGTTGTGAACCTTTAACAAGGTTGTTATTCCTTTAACAAGGAAATGTACTATGTAATATTCAGCTCCTAACAGGGCTAGGTCTCCTAACATGGACATTATACTTTAGTGCATGCTTGTGGGTATCATCCCCACCGGGGTTTTCCCTTGGCCAGGGTTTCCTCATAAACAAATCATGGTGTTATGAGTTCTATGTTATTTTTTTATGTTATTTCCTTTACTGCAATTGTATGGTTAATGTTCAAGTGGTTGAAGAATTTAAATAACTGTTATAATACTAATTCACCCCCCCTCTCATTATTATCCAATCCTAACACAATATGCATTATACCCTTTAACAGGGTTGGCTCTTCACCGAGCTCACTTCAGAAGAGTGAAAAATTTTTGGGTTACCGGTCCCAGGTGGTTTTTCCCTTAGAATGGTTTCCACGTTAAAAATATGTGTCAATGTGTATGAATTTTGTGGATTGATATTCTAATTTACACTTTATTTTGTTGACCTAGATCGGTAATCACAATATTAATTTACTGATACTTGGTAAACACTATTGATGAAAGTTTAAGTTTACAAAATACATTTTCACCGAGTTGAATTATATCATTGAATTTTTTTTGTTATACATCTGGAGAAATTTGGGACTGTAGAATAATTTTGTGAGGGCATTGAGTCTAACTGATTCACCCCCCTCTTAGTTATTCTAACAATTGGTATCAGATCCATCGCTGCTTATCAAGGAACAACATTGCTTATTAGTGCAGGAGTGCTTATCAGAAAGTTTTAAAGGACTTGAGCTAAAGATCAAAAGATGTATAAGAGATATGCAGCTAAGATGAATAGGGAGAACTTCCCGACATGGAAAAGTAGAATGAGATTATACCTATCTGGAATTGCAACAAACATTGAATATTTTATGGACAATGAATTCATCCTACCTACTGGAGCTTTGACAGTAAATCAGTTGAAATAAAAACATGAACATAACCTTATCATGGTGAAGATTGCTTCTTCACTTACAGATTCAGAATTTGAAGACATCAAATCATGTATAAGTACCAAGCAGATGTGGGATTGACTTACAACAGTTTATGGAGGAGATGTAAATGTACTTAGAGCCAAATTTGAGAGCCTTCATGGAAAGTTTGATGACATGAGAATGAAGGAAGGAGAAAACATCACACAATAGAGCAACCGACTTAAGGATGTTTTGGGAGCTATTCAAGGATCTGGTGGAACCATTGATGAAGAAACAATTGTAAGTAATATTCTTAGAACTCTATTGCCTATATATTCTATAACAGTCTCTGCACTTCATGAAATGAGATTTGCACCTGGAAATAACATTACTGTTGATAGTCTTGTTGGAGGATTGATTTCTTTTGAGATGAATAAATTTGACAATAGTATTGCACCATCTATAGAATCTGCATTTATGTCTACTTTGAAAATTGTCAAATCTAGTAGCAAACACATAATCAGAAATAACAGTGACAGTAATAGTGATGACAAGGAACTCGATGAGCTTGAAACTTTAATGGTTAGAAGATTACATAGAGGTAAAGGAAGATATAAAGGTAAACTACCTTCGATATACTTTAATTGTAAAGAGATTGGCCATTTTGCTGCAAGATGCCCTAACAGAAAAAAGGATGACAGAAATGATAGATCTAATGATAGAAAAGATGACCGAGATTTCAGAAGAAACCGATAGTATGACAGAAGAGACAACCAAGACTACAAGGATAAAGGTAAGAAAGCTTGTTACATTGCTGAAGATAATAATAACAGTGGATTTGACAGTGATGAAGATATTGAGACAGTCTTTGCAGCACTTAAAGATGATTCAAATGAAGATGAAAGGTATGTAGAGACAACACTTATCTTTAAAGTAACCAAACATGATATTTGGGTTATTGATAGTGGTTGTACACATCACATGACTGGTGATAAAGGTAAATTTGAATTTCTTGAGCATTATGATGGTAGATCAGTAAGAATGGGAAATGATACACCATGTCAAGTAAAAGGAAAAGGTACTATTATGCTGAAAAATCAAATCAAATGTGAAAATGCTTATTGGGTAAAAGTACTTAATTATAATTTTTTGAGTGTTTCATAGTTGAATAACATAGGACACCGAGTTGCATTTGAGAAAAAAAAAAAGAAAGAATCTATGATGGAAAAGGAAAATTAATTGGTACTGGTGAATAATCTAGAGGTAACTTATTCTATCTTGACATAGCTGAAACTACTTGTTTATTGGCAAAGAATGAAGATATATGGCTATGAAATAAAAGGCTTTGTCATGTAAATTTTGACAACATGGTTAAGATTAGTAGAAAAAGAAAAGTTAGAGGCTTACCGAGCTTAACTAAACCAGACCATGTAATGTGAAAAAATTCTCAAATGGGTAAGATGTCAAAATGTAGTTTCAAGAGAAAGAATTTATCATCTAGTGACATTTTGGAGTTAGTTTATATAGACTTATGTGGACCAATGAGAACACAGAGTTATTTAGGGACATATATTTTATTTTATTTTTGATGACTACTCTAGGATGATGACTGTAATGTTTCTAAAAGAGAAATCTGAAGCTTTTAAGATGTTTAAGTGGTATAAGGAAAATTTTGAAAAAGAAATTGGTAAAGATCTAAAGTGTTTGAGATCTGATTGAGGAGGTGAATTTATTTCTGATGAGTTCACCAACTTTTGTAATGAGAATGGAATCAAAAGACAGGTTTCTGCACCAAGGACACCACAACAGAACAAAATTTCTAAAAGAAGGAATAGATCAATTGTTGATTGTTCTAGAACATTGATGATTGAAAAGCAAGTTGCACAAACATACTGGAGAGAAGCGGTAAGAATAATAGTCTACACACTAACCAAGTACAACTAAAGAATAATTCAGAAAACACATTATGAGCTATGGTATGGTAATATTCCCAATGTGAGCTATTTTAGAATTTTTGGAAGTCATTGTTACATTTTGAAAGATGATCAAAATGGAAAATTCGATGTAAAAAGTGATGAATGAATATTTCTTGAATATTCTACTAAGAGTAAAGCTTACAAATGTTTGAACAAGTCGCCTAAAAAAATTATTGAGAGTGCAAATGTGAAAGTTGATGAATTCCCTAAGTTAAATGATGAAGACAACATTAAAGAACTAGAGGACTATAGTAGATTTGTTTACTGGGAAGAACTTGATACTATACCAACACTGACACCTAGCATTACAGGTGGTGCAGGAGCACCTAGGGAGGTCTAAAAGGTAACCTAGGGCTTCTTATGTGTTTTTGGCTTGTAGTGGTCCTAGCCAAACCACTAGTGCAATAATGGGATTAGATGGATCCTAGAGTGTGTTGAGTTAGTTTAGGAGGCCTTATTAGGTCCTTAGTGACCTTCTTTGCAAGTATTGTCCACATTTGTCTAGATGAGTACATGTTGCCAATATGGTGACAAACGGGTGTATTTATGCATTTTTATGTAAAATTGGGAAAGGGAGTGATTGGAAGTCCTATTTTTTGTTTAAATACCTTATATAGGATTTTGGTTAAGTTTTATGAGCTTTTGAACAAGTTTGGAAACAAAGCACAAAAAGTTGTCAAAGTTGTCAATGTTGTCATTGACAACATTGACAACATTTGTTGCATGATTGAATTTTCGAGAAAAGTGGTTTCTTAACTGTTTGAAACTGATGAGATAGGGATTTGGTCAACTATATAAGGCCTCCCTCAACCTTGGAAAGAGGTTGGTTGATTTTATAAAGTTTGTGTACGAACTATGTATAATTGAAGAAACAGTTGCAGTTCATCAATTTCTGAGCATTTTGTATTTTAATGGATTAGATTGCTTTCTTTGATTCATGGATATGTTAGGGTAGTTCATTTTGAGATTCTATGTGGTGCTAGATTAGAATTTTGTGTGGTTTTAGTTAGGTTTGTAAATTAGTTTGTTTGAAGCCCTGTCGTTGGTCTGAACCAAGCAGGTTATGCAAATGGGGTCATAGCTCATCATTCCACTATGGAAAATGCACGGGATCTTGGAATAGGTGAGGTGACTCCTTGTACCATATGTATGCAGAAAGAGCAGCCCTGGAAATCTTGTTTTTCATTTTTGCAATGATACCCTAGGCGAACCTGTGGTGCATGGCTAGGGATTGCAAAGCATTGCAAGTGGTTTACAGTGGGTTGAATGCACTGAATGCTTCAACTTGAGATTTTGGAGAGGTAGAGTGGTGTGTGAAGGAGCCCCAACTCGAAGGATAAGTTTGGGTGAAGAGTTTTAAGAACAAAGAAACCATATCTTTGTGCAGACAGTCCTATTGTCTTGAAACCCTGAATTTTAGGCATATTTATAGCTTCCTAGTGTACAGACAGTTTGAGGAGTGAAAACCAGTGAAATATTGAAGGTTTCCATAAAGGGTGTCTTAAAGTGGAGTTTTTTTGGGTACTTGTTTGGGAGTGTTTGAATTTATAAGAAAAAAGGTGACCAATTAGGCATAATTGCGTGTAGCCCTATTTGGGTGTTTTAGAAGGAAAATCTTGAGCTCGATTAGAGTTCCATTTCTAGAAGTATGGGTAAAAATTGGATTGGATCCAATTGACCTAATTTGAATTCTATCTCTCCATATTTTTGTGATCTTGAACCTTATGGGTCAAATAGTGAATCTGGTATAGGAAGAGCACTATGGCTAGGTGATGTGTAGTTTGATTTCTTTGTTGGTGTACTCAAGCTAAAGTGGAGAAGGATCTTGTGGAAAGTATCCTTGTAAGTTAGGGTTAGTAAAGAAACCTAGTTAGGCTAGAGATGATGCCTATTGAAGTCCCTAGTTGAGATTAGGAAGGAGAGCAAGGCTTGTAGTTACATCAAATTGGTATCAGAGCAAGTTAAGGACTTGGGAAAATAGTGTATGTCTGCAGCTACTGGTGAATCAGTGGGAGAGTCAAGCATGGTGACTAATGCAGAGCTAGCTAAAGAGGTGGATGAGAAAATAGAGAGGAACAGACTCCTTGAAGAAGCCTTAGAAGGAATGAGGATAAGTCTACAAGAAGTTTCCAACGTAGCAGCTAGGAACAAAATAAGTTGAAAGTAGTGATAGGGGAAAAAATATTGCTGAGGAGGACATTATCCCTGAACCAGACCCTCCATTGAATGAAGAGCCATTATTGAAGGCCATCAAAGCACTAGGTGGAAAAGCATTGGAAGGGATACCCATGTTTAGTGGGAAGATGGACATTGAGGTAGTGATGGATTGGGTTGAAGGAATGGAGAACCATTTCGAGTGTGAAGGTGTGACAGAGGCATGGAAGCTAAAGGTGGCCAAAGCAAGACTCAAAGGATCGAAACTAACATGGTGGAAATACCTTCAAGATGAGAGGGTTAGAATGGGTAAGCAACCCATAGCAAATTGGAATGAAATGGTGACCAAGTTAAAAGAGAATTATCTACCAGAGGACTATGAGATTCAAATCCATAGGAAAAGGCAAAATCTGAAACAAAAAGATATGGATGTGGCCTCTTATACATAGGAGTTTCAAAGATTGTGTCTTAGGTCCAAGCAACAAAAAGAAGAATCAATCAAGGTAGAAAGGTACTTGGGTGGTTTGAAATGAAACATCCAAGAAGAGATTAGTCTATGGACACCAACCATAGTTCAAAGGTGTCATCAATTAGCTCTAAGGGTTGAGGAAAAGAATAGGAAGAAAGGTGACTCTAACTTCAAGAACAGAGGTAGAGGAAGAGACCAACAGGGTCAAAGAGGAGGTTATCAAGGAAGAGGCAATGATCAAAGGACACAAGGTGAGACCAAACTAACAGAGCATAGTGCTGAAAGTACTCCAAGAGGGGGATATAACAGAGGTAGAGGTAGTCAAGGACCTAGGAGAGGAAGAGGGTCAGGAAGAAGTAACTCATACTTTGCAAGTATGAAGTGTTACAACTGTGGTCAATTAGGCCATCCAACATATAGATACCCTAAGAAGCCTACTAATTAAAATAATGATAAGAGAGTGGCATATGCTCATGAGGACACTTCAAGTGTTAAGGATCATGAGATTGACCATCTAGATTCAGAGATGGATGAAAACCTAATGTTAAGGAGGGTGTTGATAAGGCAACCAGTTAAAGATGAACCCAAACATAGGAGGGCTTTGTTTAGGATAAGATGCAAGATCCTTGGAAAAGTTTGTAAGGTGATTGTGGATTCAGGCTCCAAAGATAACATCATATCAGAGGAGGTAGCAGTCAATCTCAAGCTAACCAAAATACCCTATGTGAATCCATACAAGGTGACATGGCTAAATAAAGGCCAAAGTGTATTGGTGAATGGACAAACATGGGTTAAGTTTTCCATAGCAGGATATAAGGACAAGTTACTTTGTGACATCCTACCAATGGATGATTTCCATTTGCTGCTAGGAAGACCTTGGTAATTTTACAATGGGGCAGTGTATGATGGGAAGGAGAATTCCATCACATTCAAGAAAGGAGAAAGAAATTTCAAGATTCAGTCTCTGTTAGAAGAGGATGAGCCACAACCCAAGAATCCTAACATCATGTTTTGTAGTGGAAGGGATTTTTTGAAAGATCTTAAGGATGAAGATAATGAACGATATGCTATTTTTCTTAAGAATAAGGAATAAAATAAGTCTATCAAGGAGCCATTACCATCAGAGATACAAGAATTGTTTGAGAAGTATAAAGACATAGTAAGTGATGCAACTCCTGCAACCTTACCTCCTAGAAGAGTAATAAGCCATCAAATAAACTTTGTACCTAGTGCATCTTTGCCTAATAAGGCAGCTTATAAGCTTACCCCTGATCAGAATTTGGAAGATGCAAGGTAAGTGCAAGAACTCTTGGATCAAGGCTTCATCAAGAAGAGAATAAGCCCATGTGAAGTACCTGTTGTGTTGGCATCTAAGAATGGAAGAAAATGGAGAATTTGCACATATTCAAGGGCCATAAATAGAATTACAATAAGGTATAGGTTCCCCATACCTAGGATTGAAGATCTCATGGATTGTCTAGGAGGGGCAATACACTTCACTAAGCTAGACTTGAAAAGTGGTTATCGCCAAATTAGGGTGAAGGAAGGAGATGAATGGAAAATGGTATTCAAGACCACAGATGGGTTATATGAATGGCTTGTGATGCCATTTGGCCTTACAAATTCTTCGAGCACATTCATGAGGCTCATGAATGAATTGATCAAGGAATTCACATGGAAGTTTTTAGTTTTATATCTTGATGATATACTGATATTTAGTAAGACAATAGAGGAGCATATCATGCATGTAGAGGTTGTGTTGCAGAGGTTACAGGAAGAGAAGATGGCTATCAATCTTGAGAAATGTGAGTTCTTCAAGCAAGAACTAGTATACTTGGGCTTTGTAATGTCGAAAGGGTCCTTGAAGATGGATCAAGACAAAGTTGCAACTATCATAAACTAGCCACCACCTACCACAACAACTGAGGTAAGAGGTTTCCATGGCTTAGCCCAATTTTATAGGAAATTTATTAGAAATTTCAGTGGGATTTGTGCACCATTGTTCGATACCATTAAGGGTGGGGTAAAAAATAATTTTAGGTGGACCTTAGAAGCTGAGAAATCCTTTGAACTGTTGTAGAAACAAGTAGCCACACAACCTATCCTAAAGTTTCCTAGTTTGAAAATTTATTTACCATTGAGTTTGATGCATGTGGGATGGAAGTAGGGGGTGTGTTAAGTCAAGAAGGTAGGACAGTATCCTTCTTTAGTGAAAAATTAAATGAATCTAAGAAGAAATACTCTTCTTATGAATTGGAACTGTATGCCTTAGTTCAATCACTTAGAAAGTGGAGTCATTACCTATTACCCAAGGAGTTTGTTGTGTTTACTGACAACCAAGCCCTTAGCTATATCAATACTCAGGAGAAATTAAGTAATAGACATCTAAAATGGATGGAATACTTGAAAGCATTCACATATACAATTAAGCATAAGAAAGGGCAATTAAACAAGGTTGTAGATGCACTAAGTAGGAGGTTGTTGACAGTCCAAGAAGTTCAGTTGAATAGTATTGGCATAGAGAGTTTTAGAGATCTCTACAAGGCAAATGAAGACTTTGGTGAATCCTACAAGGTGTGTACTGAATTTCAGAATCATTTCCATAGCAAGTTCTCTAATTTTACTTTGCAAAATGGACTATTATTTAAGGGTAATCAGTTATGTGTGCCAAGAGTTTCCATGAGAGAGAATCTCATACAGGAGAAACACAATGGGTGTTTGAGTGGTCACTTTGGTATGAACAAAACCTTGGAGCTTGTTCAAAGGTTCTACCATTGGCCAAAGTTGATAAGGGATGTTTCTAGGTATGTTGAGCAATGTGTAATATGCATGAAAGCCAAAGGAGGAATAAGAAGTGCGGGTTTGTACCAACCTTTACCAGTCCCTAATAGGCCATGGGAGTGTGTGAGCATGGACTTCATAGTAGGTATACCCAAGACAAAGCAAGGATATGACAATATATATGTGGTGGTAGATAGATTTAGTACAGTGGGTCACTTCATACCCTGCAAGACTACCCATGATGCTAGTCATATAACATATTTGTTCTTTAAAGAGATTGTGAGAATTCATGGCTTGCCCCTAACTATTGTTTCAGATAGGGATGTGAAATTCATGAGCCATTTCTGGAAAACATTGTGGAATAAATTGGGTACTAATCTATCATTTGGTTTAGCCTACCATCCTCAAATAGGTGGCCAAACTGAGGTGATCAACAAATTTTTGGGTAACGTATTGAGGTTTCTAACTAAAGAGTATGGATAGACATGGGATGTGGTCATTCCCCAAGCAGAGTATCCTTATAATGATTGCAAGAACAGAACAATAGGGAAAATTCCATTTGAGGTAGTTTATGGAATGCACCCAAGGGGTGTGTGTGAGCTTAGGGATCTTGGTGGCATGGAGTACAGTATTGGTCATGCTGAGGACTTCACTCAAACCATGAAGGAGATCCAGGATCAAGTTAAGAAGACCGTACAAGACAGTACACAAAAGTTGAAGGCCAAAGTGGATGAAAAGAGGAGAGATATTCAATTTGAGGTGGGTGATTATGTGATGATTCACTTGAAAAAATCTAGATTGGAGAAATTTCTACCTACTAAAATTCATATGAAGAGGGTGGGACCTTGCAAAATCATAGAAAAATATGGGCCTAATGCTTATAAAATATACTTAACTTTAGATTTAGGCATATCTCTTATTTTTAATTTCCAAGACTTGGTTAAATTCAAAGGTCCAAAACTTGAGATAGTTCAAAGTAGTCAAGGGGTCAGTAGTGATGTTGCATCCACTATTTTACCTTCCAAACCAAAGCTAGAGGCAGAAAGAGCACTGGATTCCAGAGTTCAGAAGACTACAAGGCATAAGATGTACATGGAGAACCTTATCAAGTGGAAGAATATGACTGAATAAAAAGCATCATGGATCCCAGCTACAGATTTCAAGAAGGTGGGAATATTTGAAGACATTTTGTCCACAGGAGTGACATGAATTTCCTTTGTGGGGGAGTATGGTGCAGGAGCACCTAGGTAGGGCTAAAAGGTAACCTAGGGCTTCTTATGTGTTTTTGGCTTGTAGTGGTCCTAGCCAAACCACTAGTGAAATAATGGGATTAGATGGATCCTAGAGTGTGTTGAGTTAGTTTAGGAGGCCTTATTAGGTCCTTAGTGATCTTCTTTGCAAGTACTATCCACATTTGTCTAGATGAGTACATGTTGCCAATATGGTGACAAAAGGGTGTATTTATGCATTTTGATGTCAAATTGGGAAAGGGAGTGATTGGAAGTCCTATTTATTTTTTAAATACCTTAGATAGGCTTTTCATTAGGTTTTATGATCTTTTGACCAAGTTCGGAAGCAAAACACAAAAAGTTGTCAAAGTTGTCAATGTTTTCATTGACAACATTGACAACATTTGTTGCATGATTGCATTTTTGAGAAAAGTGGTTTCTTAACTATTTGAAACCGATGGGATAGGGATTTGGTCAACTATATAAGGCCTCCCTCGACCTTGGCAAGAGTTTGGTTGATTTTGTAAAGTTTGTGTATGGACTGTGTAATTGAAGAAACATTTGCAGTTCATCAATTTCTGAGCATTTTGTATTTTAATGGATTAGATTGCTTTATGTGATTCATGAATATGTTAGGGTAGTTCATTTTGAGATTTTGTGCGGTGTTATATTAGAATTTTGTGTGGGTTGATTATGTGCAGTGTATATTGAATGTGATTATTGTTAGGTGTAAGGAAGATAAGATGTTCCCTCTAACCTCAAATACACAAAGGAAGGATCCAAATTAATTAACCCCAAAGGAAGGATCAATGCATAAATGAATCAATCGATTGGAAATGAGAATAAAGAGAAAGACCTTAGATTCCATTTTATAGAAGAGAATTTGTGATAGATTTAGGAAGATTAAAAACTTTAATTGAAATGAATTAAAGATAAGTATTAACCTCAAAATGCTACAGATCTGAAGAATGTTGTTTTCGGGTGTCTACACTAAGTTTCTGGAAAATATGCAACCGAATCTGAAATAGAAACGCAAAGATGAATAAAACCCAGAAATATTTTTTCGATCTGGCTTAGTTCCGATTTTGACCCAAAAATGAATGTCACCTTTGACCCAAAATTTTTGATTCTGACCCAGAACAAAATGTCGATTCTGACCCAGAAATGAATGTCACCTTTGACCCATAATTTCTGATTCTAACCAAAAATATTTGATCCTGACCCAGAACAGAATGTCGATTCTGACCCAAAATCTCTGACAAAAAATATGTTTCTAGATCCCGATAGTTTGCCGAAAAGGGTATCCGAATCTGCACTCCAATTTGTTTTCTTGAACCTGTCCCTGCAAGAAAAATAGTTTTTTTGGGGGGGAGGGGTTTTCCTTGGTCAAACCCCAGTTTTGAAATTAACCTTAAAGTATAATTAAAATTGCATAAGTAAACAAAGAAAATGAACAAATTCACCTTGCTTGTATAGAAATCTTTGTGGCGGATTCGAATCCATGGATACACGAGTATGTATGCACCAAATGGATGTAGAATGCAGAATGTTAGATTTAGGATGTCTCAAATCAATTGCTTTTAGATCTTCAACACTATTCTTGAATGGATCTTAGAATAGGAAGAGGCCTGGAGGAATGTGGATGGAGAAATCTTCAACAAGAGGGCTCCATAGAGCTTGAATCCTTCAATGGATACCAATGGATCTCCTTGATGAATTGAATTCTTGAATGTCTTTGCTTGAGAGTAGATGCTTGCTTCAATAGATCATTCATAGACTTTGTATGGATGAAATTTCTTCTTGTGTCTTTCACACTTAGATTTCACTTCTTGAGTCTTAGAGAAAATGAGAGGAGAAGGCTTCCTTATATATGAATCTAGGGAACAATCTTCTAGAGAGGCTTACATAGGAGAATTAAATTCCAATTAGACCTATATCTGTAGAGGTGGACCTATATTAAATATAATTTCAAGAGTTGTTTCTCTGAAGACCGAAATAGCCGACCCGAAAGTGGGAATTAAACCTTTCTAAAGCCCGACATTTGAAAACCCCAGAATCATGAAATCTGGGCCTTGGGTCAGAATCAAGGTCAATTTTGACCTAGGTGAGGGTTGAGGTTGACCTTGACCCAAAAAGGTCAATTTTGACCCTAAGGTCAAAAGTCTCAGTTTTGTAGTTTAGGGTGCCAGAAACAGGCCGAAGAAAAGTGAGAAATGGGGAAAAACATGGGAGAAAGCCATATCCAAGTCAGAGACCCATTCAAGGTGCTTGACATTACCCCAAACCACTTACTTGAAAGGCTAAACTAGTCTACAATGGAAGTTCTTCTATTTTTTGACTATACATATAGCCCCCACTTTAGCAAGAGTATGGACTCAATACAAACTC
Organism: Thuja plicata; assembly: GCA_018584345.1. Lineage (NCBI taxonomy): Eukaryota > Viridiplantae > Streptophyta > Pinopsida > Cupressales > Cupressaceae > Thuja > Thuja plicata. Next base: position 3,047,929 of record MU224623.1, read on the forward strand.
TTGGTAAAGGAGATCATGAAGAAAAGATATTCTTATTGATATCAAAAGGGACAGAGGAATCCTCAAGCCCCCAGGGACTTAAGTCTTTATCAACCCTAAGATCACGATAAGAGAGACATCACCAGCTAAAGAGAAAGAGAGAGAGGGTTTGATTACCTCTCCCAATGAGAACTTATGTCCCATTGTGAACCACACAAGGAAACAGTGCAAATAGAAAGATGGAGTTGAACCACCTAGTGAATGTGGCTACTCACTAGTCAACCCATCAGGGAGATCTGGTCTTAAGGACACCTTTTGACCTTTAAGGGATCAAAACATTATAAATTGAAACCGGATGGATCAAGAGATCCGTATAAATTTAAACTGGATGGATCAAGAGATCCTATAAGGTAAAAATCCATGCTTTAAGGATTAGTCTTTAATCCATAAAGGGAAAAAATTTTAAGTTTGAAAATGTTTTGAAAGTGTGTGTGTGTGTGTGTGCAAAAAGTGAGTAGAACATATGCCCCCATGTTAAAGTCATTGCTAACACTTTAACAGGAGAAATGGATTTAACGGAAACATAAACAACTCTACTGATTACATTTCCACTACAAGATGCTCCCAAACGAAGACAAATCAAGGGAAATACCACATAAAAATACAAAGAACACATAAGGGATCTACCTATTGTGGGGTTAGTATGATCATAAGATAATATGTATATATAGATATGATATTATTGCAAATTAATTGACATCATTCCCCAAAGAAAGTAGAACTACAATCACAATGGAGGAAAGAAGATGCAAGAGTTACGAAGAAGAGTCTTTTCAGACCACAACATGGAGACCAAAAAGAATCAATGCTACCATGTCGCAAATCCAAGCGGACTACACAAGGAAAACATTTACGAACAATAGCACAAGTACAACATAACATGAAAACAACATATAGAAGAGTAAAGATACATATAGAGGAATTGTACAATAGGCTTGATTCCTTTATCACCTTGCACCAACAAAGTAACAAGGGTCGTATAAAAGAATCTAACAAAAATTTAGCAAACACATTACGGGAGAAGTAAAATACAATAGGCAAACACATAAAAAGATACCATGAAGGACAAGCCAATCAAGTGCATCACCTACTCTCTCTATCTCAGTTTATATCATTTAGGGAAGGTGGGAAACTTGCAAGAGGGACTATACCCAACACAGTAGGAATGATAGCCAGTTCCAAATAGGGATCCTCTTGAGAATCACGATATTCGATACTAGCTCTAATTATCAATTGAGCTGAAAGCATATGAGGTAAATCAGTATCAAGATCAATGGTCTCATATTCATCACTAAGATCAATAGGATCACCAAGAGTATCCTCCTCATCAAGATTAATTAAAATAGGATCTAAGATGCGAATATAATCATCATAATCATTCATCTTAACATCATTATGAACATTAACTTCCTCCAACACATCAGGCATAGGTTGGTCGAAAGAAGGTAAATAATTTGCAAGAATAGAGGAGAGGGCCCTAGCATTACCCCTACACTTCTTAAAACATTCATTAGCATATTTTTTATGTTTCACTTTGTTTGACACGTGTTGAGAACTAGGAGGAATGACAACTGGTTCCTTCACAAGTTCTATAGGAGGATTGGTAGGACTCTCAGTAGGCTAAGAAGTGACACTAGGAGGATGAGTAATAGAGCTAGAAGTAATGGATAAAGGAGGTATAGAAGGAGTGGTAAAAAGACCACGGTTAAGATCTATCTGAGGCATGATTAACTCGACAATCTTGTGATGTTTATAGGCTTGATATGAATGAAAAAGGTTATCAGGGTGAGGAGGACATGAATTAGGTAATGAAGGCCAAAATAAATCAAGAGTAGCACAATCTCTAGGCCTAGAAGGTTGATACAAACTATGATTAATCATTTTCACTTCTCCATTATGAAAGAACTTAATACACTTATGAATAGGAGAAGCAACGACATGCATGGCAGTTAACCAAGGCAAACCAAATTTGACTTGAAATTGATCAGAAGTAGGAATGACAATGAAGGTAGTATCTACAATTTTACCACAAAGTTCAACAGGCAAGTTAATAGAACCAAGTGAAGGATAGAGAAAACCATTGCAAGTTTGGATCCATGCATAAGATGTATCATAACAATCAAGTTGTAGGTTTTTCATAAAAAGGTTTTCCTCAGTAATGGCATTTATTAAATATGTGGGATCAAAAAGATAACCATGCATAGGTATCTTAGAAATCCTATCATAAATATAAAGGGGACCATCGGGAGCCTTAATAGTCTCAGAATCATCAACGGTAATTGAGAGTTCCCTAGGTCGTTTATCCTTAGTTTGTTTATGAGGTGTTGACGGGACTTTGTGACCGGTTCTGCCAATAGTAATAAGTTGTCACCGGGTACCGGGGTACCGGCCAACTTCACCTGTAAAGGTTCTTCGGAGAATGAATTATTTGGGCCTTCAAGCACCTGGGTGTTGGGTCTCGATGGTGCAGGGAAGCTAAGTCGGGTAGGTGACTGTTTGTTTGGGGGGATAGCTGGTTTTACTTTTCTTCTTCAGGGATTTCAACAATGTGGATGGGGTTTCCTGCAAGCATGTTACATTTACCAAATAAACAACAAAAGATAGACCAAAGTTAGAGTTTATTACTTCTACTTATAGTTATGCAACATATTTCAGACATCAACTATGCTCCAATGTAAGAACTACACTAAATACTGAATACATACAAAATCAGCAATTCATACATATTCAATAGCAAGAGGAAATGATACCATTAATATAAACTAAAGATTAGAGCAAAGGACATTAGAAACATATAGCACAAAAGATGTTCATGAACTCCAAAGTCAGAACAACACATAGCGAGTAGTCATAAGGTGTTCCTCCTTCTTCATTAACTTAAAGTGTTCCAACATCACTGGTGTATACATCCATGGCTCAAAGGGAGCATTATAAACTATCAAGAACTATTGAGCATTGAGCTCCTGAAACAACTGGAAATGTAAAGCTATTTGCTATTGCTTGTTGAACTACAAAATCATCAATTTCACCGACCCTTGTTATGAGGTCAGACTTCTTATTTATACACATAGTTTTCCCTAAAACTAACCTAATCTAACTGTACACTAAACATATAAAATACACTATCTGGTGGCCGGTACTACCTACACCACATACAATCACCTCGAGAAGAGCAGAGATCTGACAAGATAGAGGAAGATGACAAGAAGGGAAAATTGGAAGAATCGGCATAGAGAAGAGTGTCAGGGTATTAACAGAGGAAATTCGATATTCCCAGTATCTGAGGCCACATGCCTCATAAATGCAAATTGCGGCTCACTATCCTCGATGCACTAGGTAGTAAATCCTTGGGAGAATCACCCATTAGAGCCATCCCTCCATCTGACATGCCTCATCGGGATAAAATACCTGTTGACCCCTTATTAACTGCTTGACAATGACCGGTCAGCTCTGGGGAACCTGAACACGGATCACTGTGACTGAATACAAAAATTCAGACCCAAAATTCTGGAGTCCGGGAGCTTGCGCTCAAAGAATAAAGAATTTACAAAACTTGCACCCTGCTGGTGAGAATCTCTAGAGTCCGGAGAACTTTACTGTGCCTTGTATGTTTTGAATGCTTCCAAAAGCTGGGGAATTCCCTCTTCATCAATGTCCTTGATGCCCGCCAGGCAGAATTTGGCTGCTTCCAATTTCTTGCCCATATCTAGAGTATTTCCCCTAAATTTTGTGGCCATTTTGGCTGCATAATGGGCCTGGAGCATCATGCAGGATAAGCGCGACATTTTTGCTCTGTCAAAATCTCTCAGGGACTGGTACCATGACTCCATTAATTCATCGAACTTCCCCACAACATAATCCACCAAAGTACATGATCTGTACTGAAGGGATCGACTCCTAAAACCCTTGTAACAAAAGCCTTATATAAATTCAAAGAATACTCCACTCTTGGGACTTTGTCTTTCAGGGCCGTTACCAGTTGCTTGCTAATCTCCAATTTGAGATCAACTCTAAAGTGTTGGACCCAGATAAAATCGAAAGACTCTTCCCCCACAATTCCCATCTTTACAATGGGTTCCTTCCCGAGGTTCATGAGTTCTCCTAACTCACTCATCGACGCCTCATATTTTTCGGTTTCTCCCTCCCATAGAGAAATGGCACATTTGACATGGTGCAAGATGTTACCAGCCGTATGCAGGTCCAAGAGTGTTGTTGTTAAGAAATGTTGGACATTTCCTACCTGCTCGGCTACCCAGTCATCCATTGTCTGCACTTTCTTTTTCATATTCCTCAGTGTGTCAGCATTACCCTGTGGGAGCGGTGTTCCAGATGTAGAAGCTTCTGGATGAATTGCAGTCAATGTATGCACTAGCTCCGTTAGTAACCCGATGAGATTTACATTCTTTTCCTTTTCCTCTTTCAGTCTCTAGGCTTGCTTATCGTATCAGGCCTCAATTTCCCAGCTAGCCTCTTTCAACAGGTCTAATTCACCTTGCTTGTCTCTCTTCCCTAGAGGTACCTTTGTAACTGTATATTCTGCAGCACTTACCGCTGCTTCCTCTTTATCTGGGGGAGGCGTCACAATAACCACGACTGTATCTCCTCCTTGACCAGTCTGAATGGAATAGAGGATCTGAGCCTTCTTCATCTTGGGGATGCCTTGACTCTAGGCCATCATCTTCGCCAGGGAGATATGGGATTTTTCCATTGCCAGGACCTTTCTCTTCTTTGAATCCACCAACTATTATGGTGGTGGGGGCAGTCTTGCTGCTAGGGCCTAATTATTTGGGTCCTCCTCAGGGTTCTGTTGTTCATCCCCGACATTTATAGTCTCTTCAGATTCTTTCTCTTTGTCCCTGGTATCACCCGCACCATCCACCTTAGCAGTGTCAATATATGTCACCTCTGTATCCCTATCCTTAGCAGCATTGGTGGAATCAACATCCATATCTCTGGGGTTCTCCCCCTCATTCTACTGTTGTTGCTGCTTTTCTCCGGCATCCTCTACCGAGACATTCTCCTATGTTGGCGTATCTTTTGTAGGTGGCAAAGGTGTCTGAACTGGATCCGACTGTAGTATTATAGGGATCACCATGCCAAATTTTACCACCTAGGGTAAAGGATTACCTTGGTTGGGTGGAGGTGTCTGGAGCATGGCGACTGAGGTTACGGTTACTCCTAAAGGTCTGGTTCCCTCAGCTGAAGCCAGCTGCTCATCTTGTACTTGCCTCTTTTCTCCTATTTTGGTCCCTGAGACTAGTATCTTTTGAACATCAGGGATGTCCACCTGTTCTTTCTCTTTTTCTTTTTCTGCCCAAACCTCTTGTTCCATGGAAACGTCTTTCTCTGCTATCTCCCCTTTAGTGGGGAGTATTTCCACCTCTTGTGTGGCAATCTCCTCCACCGCTTTCCCTATATCCCCCTGTAAATTTACAAGCTCATACGTCCCAAAAATGTCATCGAAATCATCATGTGGAGGGGAGACCTCCGGGGGATTCTCTGGTTCAGGGGATTCTGGGATAATCTCCACCTGGGGGATGTTAGGCATCCCGAGATTTGTATCTGCCCTTGGTGGAGGGACATTTGGTCTTTTCTTTTTCCTCCTTGTCACTAGTGGGGATCCGACATCCAAAATGGCCGCAAGTTCATCCTCCACTCCCATCCCCGCTACTCGGACCATAAGTTCTACAAGGGAAGGGGAACCAGAAGGGAGGCTAGGTTCTATCGAAGTGATTTGGATGCCAAGTGGGGTGCTTATTGCTTCCTTCATCTGATGGGATGTCGCCAGCTGAAGGTGCACCTATTTCACAATGGGAACTAAAACTGTAGATAGAACCCGGGCCGGGGTATCAACTTTTCTCTTTCCTTTGTCCCCACCTTGCCTGGATGTTCTGGATCTGGAAGTGGATCCCTACAAAAATGGGCCAACTCTGCGAGTTCTCTTTGGACATACCTTCAAAAAATACATGTGACTGTGTTCAATCACGTCATGGGTGATGTCCTCCATTATCGAGCTTTCCAGGGTGTCCTAATCCACCAGAGGGAGGGACATCTTGTCCACTCCTTGAGCCTTGTACAATGGGTCTTCTATGGACCCGGTATCTAAAAATTCCTATGGAAAGGTCTGAAGCTTGAGTCACTTCATCATACCTTGTTTCATCCTGACAAAGTGTCGATTCTACACTTCAAAATCATCTTGGCGGTCTGCCCAAAAATCCCCCATGTGAGGCTTGTGGGGGTCTAACACCCTGGGCAATGCTGAAGCTATCTTATCCAGCAAATCAAATTTATTATCCACCAAGTAAAATTATGCCAGCCTCAAACATTTTAATTCACCATCGGCTTCTTTCACTGTTGCAAGGCTACAAGTGTAGTTCCCACAAGTGATTGGGAAAGGAATGTTAGTGACCTTCTTGAGGCTAAAAAGAGCGTGAAGCTCCAGGATCTTCCTGCAATATTCCAAAAGAATAATCCTATCCCCACAATGCTTGGGCAATAGGTAGGGTTTTCTGTAGAATCTGGTCACTCGAATGTAGGAGTGTTGTTGAAATTGGATGTAGTAGTGGCCATAAGAACTGACTAGAGTCATCGCCTCTTTTGAAAGCCGGTAACTGGCATCTCGAGTGGGTGTAAGAATGTTATAGTAAATGAAGGCATCATTTACTCTATAGAAACTAGAGAAACTATCCTCCCATTGAATTTGTGGAAAATGGTCCCACGAAGCATTCTAGCCTGGGCCTGTCCCAAGGACGCCGACAGTGAGTAAACCTCGGGTTATGGATCATTGTTGTGCTAGTTCCCACAAGACATATGAAGTCATGTAGAACTTGGAGGTCTAGGTGACCTTGACAAGCTGGGCATCCAAATGATTGGAAATAATAGTTTCCCAATCAAACATTTGTTCAGCGGAGGTGATGTTGAACAGGAAGTAGTACATCCATGCCGAAAATTCTTGGGCATGGGATTCTTTGAAGACCCTGCATAAGGAGATGATCCCCATTTGTATGCTTTCCTTGAATTCTATGAGGGGGATCTCCAACTTCATCTTTCTATAATATTTCCTCGGGGTCTTGAGCCAGTTGGAGTTGAGGTATTGTCGGGCCATCTGCGAAAATTTTTCAAACTCATGTAATGCCAAGGCCCGAGTGATAGCAGTAGAATTGGTGAACTAGGGGATCCTCAGTCCAGAAGTGAATGTTGCAGAATTCAGAGACACTAAGGACATTGGATAGCCCAAGGGAAGAGGAGCAGTTAGCGTGACAGCACGAACGGTTGTGTTGTAGTGTTCCGCCAATGTAAGAAAAAGATCTGGAGCCTGCACTGGGCAGGGGAAGCAGGCGGCCATGAAGATTCTGGAGGCTGACACATTGAGTGCCATCAGATCTCCATCCTTGCGCTGGATAAATATCATTTTTACCAAGGCCTACAGTTTGGCCCATGCTCTGACACTTGTGTCGGTGATCATCTATAGCTTGGAATCTACTTTAGATCCCAGAATAGTTTCTTCCTTCAAATATTTCGTAGTCAGTGGAAGCTTTTCTAAGGCCTTCTCAGCCTTGGTCCTGGCAGCTTCCCTTGTTGAAGTGGTAGGGAGTTCCAGAATCCTAGGTGGAGAAGATGCTTCAGACATGATTTAACTGTGAATTTATCGGCAACCTGCAAGACCTAGCAACCGTCAATATAGAAAAATATAATAGAATTCTGGATTCTGGAGATTTCATCATCACCTCGCATCTGTTCTTGAAAAGGTGTTAGTTTGCATCAAACCTTGAAAATATATATTAAACAAAATGACTTGCTTGGAATTTGATCAACGCCCTTGGGTTTCGAGGATTCTGGCTCATGCGGTGAATGAAGTGAAGGTCGAAGGGGAACATGGGACCCAGAGTCCAAAAAAATGATCGTTATCGACATGACCAGCAATTAACCGTACTAGGATGACATGGGGTGTCACATGGTCATGCAATAAAGGGAGTAATGGCATTGGTGGCGATAGTTATCCTAACATGCAAGGGAATGAATGCCACTTGGGCCGGTTTTGAATGCTCATGTGTGGGGAATTAAACTCGCCATTAAAGAAGAGATGACGGAGGAGAGAGAAAACCTACAAACTCGACCAAGCAAGGTGCCGAGTTCAAATTTGCAGACACCAGGTGGGCGAGCTTGACATTTGGATCACATGAAGAGGGGTACGGTGAGCTCACCACCAGACAAGGAGAGGGATATATAGAAATGTACATAAACTAAAAACACCTATGCACAGAGGGACGAAGAACAACTTACAGATCGACCCAAAGAAAAATGGACTTACTTATAGCTACCTACCAACAATTTACAAAATTTATAGAAAATACAAGAATTACACTATTTACAACTTCACAGAGGGTGGAGAACCCTCTGGCAAAGCCATCCCACCAACGGGAGGCAAGGACAAGAACAGAATGGGAAACAGAGACAAAAATAAAAATGCAAGAAACCAGAAAGCAAAGAGGAGGGACCAGAAGGGCCTATCTTAGAGATGAGGGATCCGGGAGGACGAGCACAGGAGGTGCTCTGCAACTGAATGACCTCGAATCACCATGAAAACACAACTTTCAGTCACTGTCAGGCACTATTTAAGCTTTGGGAACAAATCTTACTTAGCTATTGTTGAAATCGCTCTAATCGCTTTGAATCGCTCTGGAGTAATGTTTTCACGGTAAATGTAACAATGACTGGTGAAACTCTATTTATACCCCTAGGGTAAAAACATACCACTTATTTTCGCAAATCTCGAGAAAGAAAAACCTCCAGACTCCGGGCTCGGGGATCCCATGCAACCACACCCTCTAGAAAAAGAGAAAATGGTGACAGAGAATCTCAGAGTCCAGAATCCGACTGGCACAAAGAAGACAAAAACACTCTGGGACCAGGTCCCTAAGGAAGAGAAACCAAGAAGAAAGGAAATGACCCCGCGGAAGCAAAGGCCGAAAGAAAACAAAAGGAAAACAAGCAAGGCAAAAGCAAAAAGGGGGACCCAACATTTTTTCAACAAAATGTAGGGACGGGTATGCAGGGCATAACATGAGGTTTAGGTGGAACTTAAAGTTGAAGTGGAGGCGAAGGATCTTGAACAGTAGGTTGAGATGAAGTATTGTACTCCACATGATTAAGAATCTGATTGAGATCATCCATCTTTAAATCATAAACAATATCCATAGAAGATGGTTGAGAAATGGTATTAGTATCATGCGTAGGTAAAGGATTTGTATAAATTTGAAGGTTTTGATTAGGAGTGACAGATTTGTTCCCATTACCATCAAAATTATCAACAGATAAAGCATTAGAATCAATTAAGTCTTGAACCTTATGCTTTAGAGAATAACATTTTTTAGTATCATGGCCATTCTGTCGATGGTATTGATAAAAAGCTTTAGGATCAAAGGATTTTGATGCCATCGTGGTAGGAAGAAGAGGTCGAATAGGATGCAAGGTAATCATATTAGCACTTAACAACCTACTCATAATATAATGTAAAGATTCAGACAGAGGAGTAAACGTATGATTCATACGGAAAGCAGTGGATGGAGAGGTGGTATTGTTGGATGCAACAACAACTTGATCAGCGACTGCATTTGTTTGTTTATTGATCTTGACATAGTTGTTAGGTTTTTGAAACTTATTAGGATTAGGAGAAGCATCACTCTTATCAACTGGAACACGAGCCATTGGAGTGTTGCTCTCAAATTGACTCACTTGTAATTGATAATGATGAAGTGTTGCACAAAGTTGTTTAAAAGAGGTAAATTTAGTAAGCAGAATCTTATTTCTAATATCCTTTTGTAAATTTGAAATAAACATATGTTGAATATCAATATCAGGAACAGGATAAGAAATCTGAGCATAAAAATGCTTAAATCTACCAATAAAATCAGTCTATTTTTCCTTAGTGTTTTGTTTATAATGCATTAAATCAGTTAAGGAAACTTGCAAACCAATGTTATTTTGAAATTGCTGGATAAAGGTATTAGAAAGTTTAGGAAAAGAATCAATAGAATAAGGAGGTAAAGAATAATACCATTCTAAAGCCTTATCATGAAAATTTCTATCAAACAACTTAGCTAAAATCCTATGGTCATGAGCATAATCACTACAAAGGATTTGAAATGTTTTAACATGAGTAACAGGGTCTCCCTTACCATTGTAATTCTCAAGATGAGGCATATCGGCTTGTTGAGGGACAGTAGCATGAATAATGTCTAAGGATAAAGGACTACCCATGTCACATGTAGGAATGCTAAACTTGGATTGGGTTAAGATTGCAACTTGTTGTTGTAAACATGACACAGTTTGAGCCAAACTAATGATTGTGGAATCATTAGAAGAAATAGGTGGCATAGAAACATTAGGAACACTAGGAAAAGTGTAGGAAGTGGTAGGAATGGAAGACACAACCGGTGGAACACTTGGAACCATAGTTGGAAGAAGATTGGAATAAGTAAAAGGCACACTATGGTAAGAAGGTTGTGAGGTAGGTAGAGACACCGGTGGAACACTCACAGGAATAGATGAAATTGGTAGAGATGTAGTCATTAAAGGAGGACTATAAGTAGGAATGCTAGGTAAAGGAGCAGAAGAAGGTTCCCCACAAGTGACAGGAGGAGTGAATCCTAGATCTTGAGCCTCTTGAGCTAAAGGTTTAACATTCAAATGCACAAGATGAGTGATACCACGCAAGAGATTAACACCCTGATCACTATCACGAAGGACTTTCTTAAGAGCCTCTATAGCTTGGATGCAATCTTGATTATGGTTTTCTTGAATAAGCCAATTTTCCATTTTATCAAGTTCTGTTGAAAGTTTTTGGACTTGTTCAGGAGGAACTCTTAAAGCATCATCCTCATCATGAGATGAGTGAGAAGAGTTATGCTCCATAGAAGGATTGGAATCATGGGTGGTCAAATTGTCATCCAGGATCCTAAGGAGAGGAAGACTCCAGATCAAAGGAACGCATAAGTCTATGGCTTCTTCTAACTGGGATACTATAAGTGGTAAAGCTCATACACCAATGCAATGCAAATGAACTAATTTAGGAAACACAAGATTTTGAATTTTAATTTTTGAAATGTAAATGCAAGAACATAAAAGAAAGCTAATCTAATATGCATGCAAGATCTAACATAAAAATGTAAATCTAACACCAAAAAGAAAGAGTCGTCTATCGCGGGTTCACCAAAATGTAAAGGATAAAATGTAATAAAAGAAAATGTGTGGGTTGATTGTGTGTAGTGTATATTGAATGTGATGATTCTTAGTTGTAAGGAAGATAAGATGATCCCTCTAACCTCAAATACACAAAGAAAGGATCCAAATTGATTAACCCCAAAGGAAGGATCAATGCATAAATGAATCAATCGATTGGAAATGAGAATAAAGAGGAAGACCTTAGACTCTGATTTATAGAAGAGAATGTGTAACAGATTTAGGAAGATTAAAAATTTTAATTGAAATAAATTGAAGACAAGTACTAACCTCAAAATTCTACAGATCTAAAGAATGTTGTTTTCGGGTGTCTACACTGAGTTTCTAGAAAATCTCCAACCGCATCTGGGACAAAAATGCAGAGACAAAGAAAACCTAGAAATATTTTTCCGATTTGGCTCAGTTCAAATTTTGAACCAAAAATGAATGTCACCTTTGACCCAAAATCTTCGATTCCAACCCAGAATCTTCAATTCTGACCCAGAACAAAATGTCGATTCGGACCCAGAAATGAATGTCACCTTTGACCCATAATTTTCAATTTTGACCCAGAATAGAATGTCAATTCTGACCCAAAATCTCTGACAAAAAATCTATTTTTGAATCCAGATAGTTTTCCAAAAAGGGTATCTGAATCTGCACTCCAATTCGTTGTTTCAAACCTATACCTACAAGAAAAATGGTTTGTTTGTTGGGGGTTTGCCTTGGTCAAACCCCGATTTTGGAATTAACCTTAAAGTATAATTGAAATTGCATAACTAAACAAAGTAAATGAACAAATTCACCTTGCTTGTATAGAAACCCTTGTGGAGGATTCAAATCCGTGGATCCACAAGTATGTATGCACTAAATGGATGTAGAATGTAGAATGTCAGATTTTGAATGTAGAATGTCGGATGTAGGATGTCTCAAATCAATTACTTGTAGATCTTCAACACCATTCTTGAATGGATCTTGGAATAGGAAGAGGCTTGGAGGAATGTGGATGGAGAAATCTTCAACAAGAGAGCTCCATAGAGCTTGAATCCTTCAATGGCTACCAATGGATCTCCTTGATTAATTGAATGCTTGAATGTCTTTGAATGCTTGAGAGTAGATTATTTCTTCAATAGATCATGCATAGAGTTTGTATGGATGAAATTTCTTTGTGTGTCTTTCACACTTCGATTTCACTTCTTGAGTCTTAGAGAAAATGAGAGGAGAAGGCTTCCTTATATATGAATCTAGGGCACAATCTTCTAGAAAGACCTACATAGGAGAATTAAATTCCAAATAGACCTATATCCCTAGAAGTGGACCTATATTAAATATAATTTCAAGAGTCGTTTCTCTGAAGACCAAAATAGCCGACCCGAAAGCGGGAATTAAACCTTTATGAAGCCTGACATCCAGAAACCCCAGAATCATGAAATCTAGAACTTGGGTCAAAATCGAGGTCAAGGTCGATGTCGACCTCAACCTAGGTCAAGGTAGAGGTCGACCTTGACCCAGAAAGGTCGATTTTGACCCTGAGGTCAAAAGTCTCAATTTGTTCTCAAAATAGGCCAGAGAAAAGTGGGAAATGGGGCAGATCAGGGGAGAAAGCTAGTTCCAAGATAGAGAACCATTCAAGGTGATTGACATGATGCCAAACCACTTACTCGGAAGGCTAAACTAGTCTACAATGGAAGTGCTTCCATTTTTCTGACTATACACTCATTAACCAATATGTTTTCCCTTTGTTTAACCAAGTCACCTTGTAGGGATATGCATGGGGTATTTTTCTAAGATTCAACTTTTGCACTGCCTCCTCTGAGATTACATTATCTATGTATCCGGATTCAATGATGACTCTACACACCTTACCAAGGATGTTGAATTTGATCCTAAAGAGGGCTCTCCTCTTGTGCTCTTCCTTACCATGCTCTTTAATTAAAACTCTCCTAAGCATGAGACTCTCACCTTTCTCTGAATCAAGAGTTATCTCTAAATGCTTCACATGACTGTCCTCTTCTTGGACATAGGCTATCTTATTTTCACCATGTGAGGATGATTCTTTGTCTAGACATCTATATGCAGGGTGTCCCATTTGTCCACAATTGTAGCATTTCATACTAGCAAAGTGTGAACATCTTCTCCTACCTCTTCCTCCACTGTTGAAACTCCTACCTCTTACATAGCCACCTCTATTTCTTGGCTCACTTACTTGTTCAATCAACTTGGAATCCCCTTGACTTCCATGTTCATAACTTCTACCACTAGAACCTCCTCTATGTCCTCCTATAAAGTTTCTGCGTCTCCCTCTGCCCCTAGAGCTAGATTATTTCTTCTTGTTGTTTCTTTCCTCCACCTTGAGGGCCATATGCACACAACCATGGACAGAAATGAGGGTAAAGAGACTTAGTTCTTCTTTAATTCTCCATCTAAGTCCATTTAGATATCTTTCCAATCTGATACTTTCCTCCTCATGTACCTTGGACCTAATACATAACTTTTGGAACTCCTCTGTATAAGAGGCAACATCCATCTCCTTTTGCCTTAAATTTTGTCTCTTTTTGTGTAGTTGAATTTTATAATCATCTGGTAGATAGCTTTCTTTGACCTTGGTCACCATAGCCTTCCAATTCATTAAAGGCTTCTTCCCTTATCTCTCTCTTTATTCTTGTAGAAACTTCCACCAAGTTAGGGCTTGTCCCCTCAACCTAGACTTGGCTATTGTCAGTTTTTGGGCCTCTGTAGTCCCATCACATTTGAAGTGATTCTCCATACCTTCAATCCATTCCATAACTAATTCTGCATCCATTTTTCCATTGAACACAAGATAGCTTCAAGTGCTTTGCCACTCAATTCTTTGAGGGCTTGAGGAAAGGTTCCTCTGGTAATGGAGGATCAGGTTCTAGTTCTACATTCTCTTCTTTCTCTTATTTTTCTTTACCCTTATCATCCTCTAACTGTTCTTTCACTTTGTCAGCAGTTTCTGTAACTTCTTCTAGTCTTTTCTTCATTGCCTCCATAGCTTCCTCTAGAATTGTATTCCTCTCTTTCTTCTATATCAATTCCCTTGCTAAATCTACATTTGTCACCATGGTTCTCTCTCCTATTGACTCACTCACCTCTGACACGCACAGTACTCTTCCCAAGCCTTTCAATGGCTCTTATACCACTTTGATGGGGAGGTCCACAAACTTGAGCTCCAAATTTGTTCACAAGGCTCCTTCTTAGCCTTCTTAGGGTATTTAACACTAACCTAACTATAGGACACTTCTACCAATCCCCTACTCCATTGGATCTCACCAATCAACTTCAAATTCACTCTTTCTGCTTCCTAAGCCACTATGCATTCTTGGGCCCTAATAGTGCAACCTATGTTTCAATCCTTCACCAAAATGGAATTAGGTGTCTGCATTCTTTCTCCACTCCTTCCAATAGGTTTTGGAACCCTTTCAAACTGTTTTGCATAAGGTTTCTTATTGATTCCTTAGTTTCCTATATTTTAGGCTTCGTAGCCTTTTTGCCCAATTAGGCTTCCTAAATCTTGAAATCTTGGAATTGCTACTAAATTCCCTTAATGAGCCACCTAAATAACTTTGGATTTGTTCATAGGTCAACCTAGGCTTTGAGATTTTCTAGGTTTTAGCTTCTCCAAGTGTCTGTACATTGTACTTCCAAGAAACCCCTATTTTTAAGGGCTTTTAGGGTCTCTAGACCAGTCTACTTTATGATGGCTCAAAATGTGTTCAAAAGAACTCATCCATTCTTCTCCTCTTCACCACATGACCTTGTCACATGCCTCTACACTTCCCAACTCGTGATTGGCACAAACCAATCCATCCATTCACTCTTTAACCCTCTGCAACATTGCAAGCTCCTAGTCAGGTAACCATGGACTCGCTTAGGGCTCGCTAGTAAAATTAGCTCCCATGCTCAAAAAGAAGAAAAAACACATAGTTAAAAAGTATACAGAGTGCCCTTCTTGATTCCAAGTGGCCATAAAGATTCAACTAATGGAATTCAAGAAGGAGTCGTATTTACACAACTAGCTCTATATAGGACAGCGAACCTGCCAAACTAAAAGAATTTACAAACTACTAAAGAAATGTACAAAATTTCAAAACCAAGACCACAAAAAGTATCTACATATAAAGCACTAAAATTTCAATGCATATCAGTTCACCATTCAATCCATTTTAGTGTGGATGAAGGCTCAAATTTGTCACTGTGTTACAAATAACCAGACAATTCCTTCTTCCTTCAAATTAGTCTGTACAATATGATGACCAACCCTTCAATTAGGGTTTACTTAGGATTATATAGCCCCCACACATGTTCTCAGGCCCTAGGTTCAAGATTTAGGGTCATTTGTGTCCATTTTCAACTTTTTAGGAAAGTTATCATGACAACTTTTCAAAGTTGTCATGAGCAACTTTTGCAAGTTTTGCATTTTTGACTTCTCATTACTCCTAACTTGCATAGTTTGATTAAAAATCAACATATTTGATCCAAAATGATGTTTAGACCTCATCTAACATCTTACCACTCATTTTGGAGTCTGGTCCACATTTTGACCAACTTTGACTCTCTTAGCACTTAATGTAAAAATAGACTAATTAGGACCTTTTGGACTAAATCAAAGACTAAGAATTAAACCACTCCTATTTACATGACTCCCACACATCTTGGGACTTTATCATAGTCCTTATTCATTGGTGGTTGGATAGAACCACCTTTTTGTACTCCTAAATTTGGAATAAATTTAGAGTGACCATATTGAAATTTTCAGTCAAGAAAAAGTAAGTACCCTTGAAAAATTGTGTAAGAAGGCTCAGTTGGAGTGATTGAAAAAGGTGCCCGTATAATTTTCATGAGATAAAAATTTGGAAGAGGCTTTAATGACTTTCATTTGACATATGCAATGGGTCCCAGCTCCTGATTTCCAGTTCTGACATGTTTAGGGAGTAGTCATTTTGAGGGGGTCACCTAATTCTGCATTTTGCTAAGTTGTCAATTTGTTGTCTGGAGCCTACTTTGCTTCTGAGTATCTTACACCCGGTTGAGTTTCATTGGCCATCACTTTGGGAATGTTTAGCATGCATATCAGAGAACTTATCTTTTAAACCTCAAGTCATTCCGAATCCGTTTGATAGGTTTTCATACTTCCCAAAGTTGGTTGTTCATGAACTGTCTGCATTTTTGTCCTGTCTAGAAATCAGAATAGCCCATTTTGACATGTTATAACTTTTGACCAGCT
>MU224624.1:6411-34069 GCA_018584345.1 Thuja plicata
CTTTGTCATTCTTATTAGGACATCTAGCAGCAATATGACCAACTTTGTTACATGAAAAATAAATGATAGGAAGTTTACCTTTGAATTTTCCTTTTCCTCTAGATAGTCTTCTTGCCATAAGTGCCTCGAGTTCTTCCAGATCATCATCAGTAGTGTCATTGTCACTGTTCACACATTTCTTTCGTTTATTTGATTTGTTAAGAAACAACTGGGACTCCAATGCAGATTCAATAGCTTGTGGAGTGTAGTTATCAAAATTTGACATCTCAAATGCAGTAAGTCTGCCTACCAGACCTTCCAAATTCAAATTGTTATTAAGAGTACATCTCAACTCTTGAATTGCAAAGACTATAATAGCATATACAGGAAGAAGATTCCTCAGTACCTTTCTCATAATGGTGTTATCATCAATGGTTCCATTAGCTCCTCTAATAACATTCACAACTTCTTTTATCCTACCACAATATTGAACTATATTTTCTCCTTCTTGCATTTTCATTTCATCAAACTTACCTCTTAAACTTGCAGATTTGGCTCTCAGCACATTTGTATCTCCTCCATAGATGGTTTCTAGGGTATCCCACATCTGCTTTGCATTTATACAGTTCTTTATGTCTTCAAATTCAGAATAGCTTAAGGATGATACAATCTCCAACATTGCTTGATTGTGTTCCTTCTTTTCTCTTAACTGTTCAGTGGTGATAGGTGTTTTAGGGGCTACATAATCATGTTCAATATAACGTTTAGCAACATCACCAATACCAGCTAGATGCAATTTCATCAAACTCTGCCATGCAGGGAAGTCATCTTTGTTCAACTCTGGTACCTCCTTTTTATACATCTTGATCTTTCGCTCCAAGTACCTTCAAACTATTTTCAAGAGACCAGAGCTCTGATACCAATTGTTAGAATAAATTTAGAATAAATGAGAGGGGGTGAATCGGTTATCCATAGGTCTAGATGTACCAATTGAAACTTTATAGAATTTTAAACAACTCAGGTCTGCTCGACAGCAACAGTATAAATGAACAACGTAAATATGTAGTTTACTATTCAAATGTAATCAACTTGCAGAAACTTAATAGTAAAACACAACATAAGAATTCACACAAGTTGACACCAATATTTAATGTGGAAACCCAATTTGGGAAAAACCACCAGTAACATACTACCAAATTTTCACTCTTCTGAAGTGGGCTCTGCTAGGAGCCAACCCTGCTAAAGGTTACAAAACACATTGCTAAATGTGACCTGGTTAAAGGATTTAATCACTCTGTCAAGAGTGGCCTTGTTAGAGGACTTAGAACATTCCACCTGAATGTCACCTTGCTCAAAGGATTTATACAATGACTGTTAGGTCAACCTGGTTAAAGTATTTTGATTGGTACAATGGTTAGAAAGTAATCAGTAGGTGTGATCTGATACATTCAACTTACTTTGCAAATCCAAATCTAGTTCATCTCTAATGTTAATTCACTGAGTGGCCTCCATTCTCATTTCAATCTTCAGATCTTCTTGGAAATCCGTCAAGCAATCACTTTCACAATTCTTTGCTTCTCTGCTTAGCCTTCTCTACTAGATCATGCCAATCAGTCAATTAACCATGCAATCCTCTTGCATACACTTAGCACATTCATCTCACTGCTTGAATAAACCCTTGAGGTTATCTTATACCTCTTCATCTAGGTAAAATAAATCTTTGCCGCTTAATCAAGATCGTAGATCTTAGGTTAGGTTGGATCCAACAGATCTTTCCATCATTTACATTTAATTTACTTCTCCAAAGCAATCACTAATTAAATCTTGAATCCATGTGTTAATTATGGTTACCCTTGCATTAATTAATGTGGACCAATCGTTCTTATCCTTAATGAACTTTATATATTCCAATAGATTCAATTATGTCGGCCAAAGATCTCAAATCTCAACATTTACCAAAATACTGGCACTCAGTTGACACTGCATTCTTCCATTCGGTCATCATTGTTTTCTCCGACAATTTACTAGTGCTTGATCGACAATAGAAATTATGCTCGGCATACACTGGTGCTTGGTCAACACAAACTTCACTCGGCATAACTTGTTCCCAGTAAACTGACATCTTCATTATAGATAAACAACACATTACCTTGCCAATGTGCCAACTGATCAAGTACCCTTGTAATTTCCTATAACTCAACCATTTCACTTGGTCTTCTTGTTATCCTTGCCTTCAAATATTCTTCAGTAATCAATAGATATGGTACTCAAACAGATAGCAATAGTCTCACCAGTTAAGGTTTGACATCAATGACAAAACAACAATTGTTTACATTTGTAGCTTTCCAACAGTCTTCTGGGCCTTCTCATGTTGTTGCTACTACCTTAGTGCTTGGTGCGAATCCAGTAAATTATATGAAGAAAACAACAATTTTTCCACCACCAATCGATGTTGAGATTGCTTCAACATCAAATTCCAAAGCATCTACCTTCCAGAATGATGACCATTTCTAAAGGAGACTGGTTCATGCAGAAAGTTACAGACAATTATCTTTTCTTGGTATTAATGGTTATCCTAATGTAGTTCTAAATGAAATTAGAGATAGACTTCCTAAATTTGTTGGAAATAATGTCATCACTTGTGAAGAACATTTAAAGAAGTTTATTGATATGATGGATGACTATGAGATTATACATGATGATGTAATGAT
Source organism: Thuja plicata (assembly GCA_018584345.1). Taxonomy (NCBI): domain Eukaryota; kingdom Viridiplantae; phylum Streptophyta; class Pinopsida; order Cupressales; family Cupressaceae; genus Thuja; species Thuja plicata. The sequence continues at coordinate 9,102 of MU224624.1, forward strand.
GAAACTTTTTGTTCAATCTCTAGTTGAGGATGCTAGGGATTAGTCTATAGGATTACCTCATGATTATGTGGGATCTATGGATGAACTAAAAAAATGTTTTAAGGAGCAATATGGTGACAAGACTAATGAAGGATTCATGTTGAATGAATTCAAAAATATCAATAAAAATCCAAATGAGGATGTTGTTGAGTTCAATATAAGATTCCAAAGGGTCATGCATAAGCTTTTCCAAGTAATGAGGCTTGATGATAAGGTATGTATTGCCACCTATTTAAATTCCTTTGATGCTAAGATGGGATATCTTCTTAGAGACAAGATTCCTAGAAACATTAGAGAAGCTTATAAGACAGTTGTTAACATTGAGACAAATTTAAGAGTATCAAGAAAAGTGGGTAGAAGAGAAGAATGGAAGCCTACTATATTCAATAAGAAAGAATCAAATAAGCCTTCTAATGTGAAACCTAAGGAGAAGGATAGTCTGAAGCAGATTTTAAATGCCCTAAAAGATTTAAATCTTGAAGGAAATAAGAATAATAGGGCTCCAAATTATGATAAGTCATCCTTTATCAATTTTAATCGGCATCCAAGGATGCAGAATTTTCCATATACCACCCAGCGGAAGGATGGGAAGCCTATCCTCTGACAAAAGAAAGATAAAACTAATGATAAGACCCTTGATCCTTTGCAAAGAGGATCTTTTAAGATGTGTGATGGTGTTTCATGGTGTGTAGCTTTTCAATCCCTACACAATCCTGATTATTGTGTTGTTGCCTTGAATGTATCTGCAAAAGAAGAACAAGGAGAGGAGGAAGATGACCTATATGATGAAAGTGGTTGTGCTGTGATTTTTTCACACCTATGGAGTGAAGAAGATTCTGATGATGAGAATAAAAACCAAGATGTGTCTGACTCACAAAGAAGAAGAGAAGTATATTATCAGCAGGTTCCCTATGATAAAGAAGAAGAGGAAATTGATGATATAAGGCGCAATGCTAAAAGGGGTAAGGAATTCATTGTATTAAGAAGACCTTCTGATGAAGAGATAGCACAAATCAATGCTGACATGGTTACTCAAGCAAGGAGTAATTATAATTTGATAAATAGAATAGTTGTTAATGCAGATGGCAAACCAGCTAGTATTTTCATCAAGAAACCAAAATAGACACTAAGCAACAACAAGAAAAGGGAAAATTTGTTGAGGGTGTCAGAAAGGTAAAGGTTAGGAAAGAAGATAAGTCTAATGGTCCAAGTACTGTATATAAGGTAAAAGCAAAGATGCCATAAATAGGTGTTCCCACTTGTCAAAAGGATAATAAGCAACCAAAGAGAAATGAGCCAAGCTTGGCCATTCAGTCTGAGGGTGAAAATGTTGTTGCTGTGAAACAAGATTTATGTGATATAAAAGACACCCCTGTTGATATGGGGCAATTGTTTTCACAAATTACTATTAAAGTTTCATTGTTAGAAATGATGAGGATTAGGGAACATAAAGAAAAAGCCCTGACATGGGTAAATAGCATTTCTTCCACAGAGATTCATAAACCAAAAGGAAATGAGAAAAGGGGAAATATAGAAGATAAATTTAAGAATAAGGGGAAAGAGTCGAAAGAAATTGTTTCAAAGATCCCTCAGATTTACTTGAATACTAATACTGCAAATACTCTCTTGGGAGCTATGAATCCCTTTTTCTTGACTTTGGTTATCAATGGTAAGATGCTAATAAAATGCATGATAGACTCTGGAGCATCTAACACTGTTATGTCTGCAGAGGTAATGAAGTCTATGAGATTGCAAGTTGATACTCCCCATGGAAGATGTCAGGCAATGGATTCTAGAGAAGTACTTGGCATTGGTACTATTAAAGCCTTACCGTATAAACTGGCTGCATATCCTAACAAAATGTTGACAATGAGTGTCTTAGTTGTTGATATTCCTCCTCAATATGGAATTTTATTATCTTATAGGAAGTGGAGTGCTTCAATGGGAGGAAGTATTCAATGTGATTTATTCTTTGCAACTTTCAATATTGTTGGAGAAAATGTTAAAGTGTCCCAGGAAATTAGGACTCCCCACATGATTGAGGAAAATGAAGATGATAGTATGAATTGTTTCTTGGACACTGATATTGGGTCTTTTTAAGTGCAAGATAGGAAGGTTGAAGGAGAAGTTCATCATGTACTTTTATCTAAGGAAGAGGATAATTCGATAGACCAAAATGACTTATGGACTATGTATTTTGATGGTACAATCTCTAAAGAGGGAGCTGGTGCATGATTTTTGTTGATAAATCCTAGTGGTAAGACCTTCAAATTCTTGTTCACTTTGTTGTTTACATGTAAAAATAATATTGCAGAGTATGAGGCTTTGTTAATTGGATTGAGGTTGGCTTCAAGACATAGAATACGAAACTTCAGAGTAATTGGAGACTCTGAATTAGTAATATCTCAAATAAGATCCAAGTATGCTTCAAAGAACAAAAGACTAAAGCAATACAAAAATGTTGTTTGGGATGAGTTAGAAAATTTTGATGCATTTGGTATTGATTGGATGGATAGAAGTCAGAATAAAATGGTAGATTTCCTAGCCGATATTTCTTTAAGGTCATAAGATATCGCATTTGTAGGAATCTCCAAAATAGAGGTTCAATCTAGGCCTTCCATAGCAGACAATGTTAAGAGTTGGCAAGTTTTTGAAGATGATTTGGATATTCTGAGATTCTTATATTATGAAGCAAAGTTTGGAAACAATGAGATAGATTTCAGTGGATGTGTGGAAACATTGGATAGTAAGGATACTATTTTTGGTAAGGAAGTCCTACAACTAAAATCAAATAGTTTTCCAAATGGATTAGTTGTCCTTGAGAAGCATTTGATAATAAGGAAAATTTATTTTCTGAAAAGACTGCAAACAAACCAAAGGATTTGGAAGAAGTAAATTTAGGAACATTTGAAGCTCCCAAGAATGTATATATTGGCAAGAGGTTGTCTCCTAAACTTAGAAAATTGTTATTTGATCTACTCAAGAAGTATAAGCATATTTTTTCATGGTCTTATGATGATTTAAAGGCCTATAAAGAAGATCTTTCCCAACATGAGATTACTTTGAAGGAAAGCACAAAGCCTTTCAGACAACAATTGAGACCTGTTAATCCCACACTGGCACCAAAAATGGAAGAAGATATGAAGAAAATAAGAGATGCTGGGATTATGAAACCCATTAGACATTCAACATGGGTATCAAATTTGGTTCCAGTAAGGAAAAATAATGCAGACATCAAACTCTGTGTGGATTTTAGAAATTTAAACATTAATTCATTAAAGGACAACTATGGCTTGCCCAATATGGAATCCATGCTAGAGAGAGTCACTGTATCTGAATTCATGTCAATGTTGGATGGATTTTCAGGATACAATTAGGTTATGGTCAAGGAATCAAAGCAATTCAAGACTGCATTTACAACACCTTGGGGTACCTATGTATATGTTAGAATGCCTTTCAGCTTGACAAATGCTGGGGAAACTTTTCAACGAGCCATAGATGTGGCATTTTCATTTTTTATAAATAAGTTCTTAGTGGTTTACCAATATGATCTTACAACATATTCAACAAAGGAAGATCAGCATTGTGGTCATATTGAGAAGATTTTTGTAAAAGCTTTGAAATATGGGGTTTCTTTTAACCCAAAGAAATGTGTTTTGGGGGTAACAGAGGGAAAGCTCATGGGGCACAATGTGTCTAAAGATGGAGTCAGGATTGACCCTGAAAGGGTTTCTTCCATTAACAAGGTCCCTTAGCCCAAGAATGTCAAGGGCATTTATTCTTTCATTGGACAGGTAAATTTCTTAAGGAGATTTGTTACAAATTTTGCAGAAACTAGTATCCCTATTTCAAAAATGTTGAAGAAAGGAGCTAAGGTAGAATAGAATGAAGAAGCATCTAAGTATTTCTCAGACATTAAGAAGGCTATCAAAGATGCCCCTATTTTGAGAACACCTGATTATAGTAAACCTATGCAAATTTTCTCATTTGCTTCATATAATATTGTTGCTGCAGTATTGTTACAAAAAAATTCAAAGGGTTTTGAACAACCCATTTCTTTTTTCAGCAAGTCTTTACAAGTAGTAGAATTGAAATATGACATCATGGAAAAACTGGCCTATACTTTGGTCAAAGTTGTTAAGGTTTTTAGATCTTATATGGTGGGAGTGACAATAATTGCTTATGTGCCTAGTGTTGTTGTTAAGGACATTCTGGTGCAACATGAGGTTTTAGGAAAAAGATGTAGATGGATAATAGAATCCAATAATTTAATATTGATATTCAGATCACAAAGTTGGTTAGAGGCCTAGGACTTGAAAAACTTATGGCTTAGAGAAGCTTAGATACTAATCATGTAAACATGTTGGAAGAAGAGCAAAGGCCTTACTTTTTTGATATGGATTGTTTTGAATGGTACAAAGATATTATTGGATACTTACAGAAAATGAGGTTGCCTCCTGAAATGGATGAAAATGAGAATAGAATAGTTAAATTGCATGTTATTAAATATGTTATTATAAAGGGTGAGTTGTGGTGGAGAAGCAATGAAGGAGTCTTGATCAAATATGTAGACCAGAACAAGTCCAAGGCCCTGCTAGAACAAATGCACAATGGTGTGTGTGGGGGCCATTACATGGCTAAAACCACTGCACATAATATTTTGAGATTTGTTTTTTGGTGGCCTACCATTTTGAAGGATGCTCACCACTTTGTTAAAAAAATGTGATGCTTGCCAAAGATTTGCTGGTAAGCTCAAATTTGGTGGAAGTTTACCTTTGAGGCCTGTTATTGTTGAGGCACCTTTTCAAAAATGAGGAATGAATTTCATTGGAGAGATCCTTAACAAATATAGTGGTGGTCACTCATGGATTATGGTGGCAACTGATTATTTTACTAAGTAGGTTGAAGCTATTCCCACTAAAAGAGCCACTAGTAAAGTTGTGATTGACTTTATGTTGCAGAATATCCTCACCAGGTTTGGTTGTCCAGAAAATATAGTGATAGATAATGCAATGTGTTTTAGATGTGAATAATTTAGTGCTTTCTACCAGCAATATGGGACCCAAATCTTCTATTCTTCCCCATACAACCCACAAGAGAATGACCAAGTTGAATCCGGTAATAAAATCCTGATTAAGATTTTTAAAAGAGTGCTAGACAAAAATAAAAAGGATTGGGATTCAAAGTTGCAACAAGCACTGTGGGTTAATAGAGTGATAGTGAAGAAAGCTACAGGTTGTGCTCCTTTTGACCTAGTATATGGTATACATGCTAGGTTTCCACAAAATAATTTGTTACAGATGTACAATTTTATCCAAGCTTATGATGAGGAATTGGATGATGAGATAAAAATTAGGATGGATGACTTGATACAGTTGGAATTAATTAAGAAGGGAGGCACGTGATAAAAATGTCATCTTGCAGCTTCAATGTAAGAATTTATATGACAGAATAACTAATGTAAGGAATTTTAAGAGTGATGATTTGTCCTAATGTGGAATGCCAGGCTAGAGGATAAATGAAAACATAGTAAATTTGATCTTATTTGGTTGGGACCATACATTATTGACAGTAAGTGGGCTTCTAATTCTTACATTCTTAAAGATTTGATTGGAAATGTTTTGGGATTGCTAGTTCATGGACAATTCCTAAAATTCTACTTCTCATGAAGTTCTCAGTATCCATGAACAATAGGTTGTAAATATGTTTTTGTAGTTTTGTGTGTGTTGTAGGGTAGTTTCATTTTCATAGGTGGTCTGCTTAACCTTGAGATTCTGGAATCTTGTTATACCTGCAAGAGACATACATCCCCTATCAGAGCCACTATTAGGAATATAAAATTTTTCCATGGTTCTAAGTCCTAATCATTTGTATACAATGTTTCAAACCTGGTTCTTAAGCCCTAGTTGTATTTTGTTCCAAAACCCGTGGTTCATTTTTGGACAAAAACCCTAGGTCCTCCGTGTTCTTTATAAAATGGTGTTACCTTTTCAGTCACTTAATTTCTTTTCCTATGGGTTTGAGTTTGAGTTTTCGTTGTGGTGCCATTTCCTAATGTTTTGTAAGTTATGCACGGGGTTCATTTTAATATTTCCTAAGTCCTATGTCCATGTGGTACTTTATTTCCCCCAGGCGTCGATCAAGTTTCTTTTAATCCAACAGTAGGCGTAATGCCTTGATCACTAGATGCAAGTTGTTTATCCTTCGTAGAATCACGTCATGTTGTCAAGTGTCAATCTGAGATAATGGGGCCCGTTTATTCTTAGCTAAGCGGTAGGATAAAGTAAGGACAAATTTGAAATGATCAGACAGTTGGCATGATTACGCTATCTAGAGCTACAGGGAAGTTATTCTTTGCGGATTCGCGCTTGTGTGATATATGGAAAGTGGCGGGCCTGGTCAGAGCTAAAGGGAAGTTAAAGATATGTCAGATCAGATTTAATCATATGGTTGGAATGATGCCTTGATCTGAAGATGCAGGTTGTTTATCCTTTGTGGGATCATGCCTAAATGACGCATGTCTAGATCAGATCGTGGGTTTGGGTTTTCAAAGAGCGATAAAGGTTAGTCAAATCTGATCCCATCTGACGGTGGGTGGGATGTCACTATCTGAAGTTTCTCGAAGGTTATTCTTCGCGAGTTCACGTCTGAGTGACATCTATCTAGGTCGCTTAGTGAAAGATAAATAATTTCCAGGTCAGTGATATTGTGCCACGTGGATGTCTGAAGAGTTGTTGATGTGTTGCATTTGATGAGCTTGCAGGTGTTTTAAAAGGAGATCGATGACCACATTTTAAATTTGAATTCAAGATTTACTATGGGTTGTCGATAGTTTTTTACGTTCTAGGTCTGATCGTTAAGAACATATATTTGAATTTTTAAATATTCTCTACAGGGTTTTGAAGCGATGGCTCTGTGTTCCATGTTGTAGGAGAGTAGATATATAAATCTAATTTTCTGGGTTGTATTTATGAAGTTATGGGATCATGTATGGGTTAAAATCTGATGGCTCATAATACTTTTATGTTACATTTATGGTTTAGGGTTTCTAATCAAATTTGCATATCTTGTAAAACCTTTAGATGAATCCTTGTCTCTTCTGCATTAATGTTGGATCTTCTCCCGAGTCTTAGTGGTTGGTGGATTAGATTTCATATGAGGACATATATGCCCTGGATGTTTTTGAAAACAAACAGTAACATTCCATTTTCCTTCAATAAGGATTGCTCTCCAACATCCCGAGGTGATTGGCGGCCACAAATCATATTTTTTGCAGAAAAGAATAAAGACAGAGGTTTTACTTGGCAAATTAGAACAATTATAGAGTTATTGCAATGGTCCTGCAGTCAAATAAGATATTATTTTGTAATAATTCAGTGGTTGGTTTTGTTGCATATTTTGTCTTTCATGTGAATTTTTAAGGTTTTGGTTGTTGGCTCTTGACCTAAATGATCTGAGGCGTATTAGTGAATGGTTCTTAAAAAGATTCTCATCGCTCATTTGTTAATTTGTTTTTTTCAAATTTTAATTAAAATATATATGCAAAAGTAAAGGGGGCAGTTGGAAAAAAAAAGAAAAAAAAAAGAAAAATCATTTTAATAAAGAAATCATGGCAGACCATAAGATCAAATTTTTGGCACATTTTTGAAGCAATGATTAATTGCAAATAGTGAGATAAAAACATTAGCCTCTGCCTTATAAGTCAAGGACTAATCATCTTGATGGTGGCGTTCGATCTATCTTTGAACCCTTTTAAAGAAAATTGTGCCTTACTAAAGTGTCACAATGAAGATAAATATTTCTATTAACTCTCATATACAATTGCTTTATATGTTATTTTCTCTCTATAACAATTGTGCCCATATAAGCTAAATTTCTCATTGTGTTTGCTCTCTTTAAAGGTATTCAATGATTGACATTATGTGCAATTATTCTCTCTTGCTATTTTTCCACATTTGTTCAAGTAGATACATGTAATATTGAGTAAAGTGTGTGTCATCAGTCTTGCATAATCAAATTTACTCAAAAGTGCCTAGAGAGATTGCGGTGTGTGTTATTGTTCCATGGATGCTAAAGTTTCTTAAAAAAACAATTCAAACATAATTCTTTACAACAAAAATATAGTAGGCTTCAAACACCTTTCATTATGCAAATATCATACATGGGGCTCTATTATCCATTGTTAAAATTGAAGAGCTTGAATTGATGCTATAGATATTCTCTATACATTAAATATGTATCTAGATAGATGTGTCTCTTGCATGAGATATGTCTATACATGACAAATGTAGCATAGTGTGATTAAATATTATTCATATTTTAACAAAGGATTTATAAAAATTAGGGTTAAATAAACCTTAGATATTTGTAAAAGTTAGAGTTAAATAAATCTTAGATATTTGTAAAGGATGTGTTTATCTCCATCAAGTTGTAAGTTAAGTCAAATTCCGTAAGCCAGTGTTTCAACAACTTTCAAATCAGTAACCAATTTTGCTTTCCATGTCATGCTATTGAAAGCATATCCCTATACCTCCATTAGGCCTATATCTACAACAAAACAAAACCAAAATCCCATCCAACAATATCTTGCGGACCCCCTTTCTTTTCTGTAATCGGACTGTTTCCTTTCATCTCGCGGAGTTTTCAGAAAGTCGTGATCTTTTTTAAGGGAAAAAGCAGAGAAACGGACATACGAACAACTTTTGGTTTAATGAATGCCACCGCCAAATCGTTTAATGAATGCCACCGCCAAATCTTTCTGGTTCAAATTTCGTTATAAATACGCTCATACAAGATGATCTGATTGTGTACGCTAAGGTTATAAATATGACAATACACAGCAGACTAATATAGTTTGGAGGGTATATATATATACCTATTTTTTACACATAATACACGTCTTACATATTCTTATGAAAGTTAAAATTTGTATGCTGTCATTGATTTTGTACAATTTTTGTCATAATTTACTTTCACAATATTGTAAAAATACAAAAAGCAAGTGAAAATACATTGTATTACGTTGATTTGTGTTTTTGTAGTTGGTCATTTTGTGTGGAGAATAGCCAAGTTCGTCTATTCAAATATATATAAATGATATTTACATAAGATTTTTTTTTTTTTTTTAAATTAAATTTGATACTTTTTGGATGAGTGGTTCTCACAAATCTTCTTTTTTTTTTTTTTTATGAAAGTAGAGGGTTAACTTTAGTATTCATTGTGTGTAAGTGGTGTTCACTTGAGTAAAGCATCAAGATTTTTGAGGTCGTCACATATGCAAGTTGTATTCGAACTTAAGTGCACTTAATTATGGAGTTCTCCCCCAAGATCTAGCTCACTTAGTTTGCTACTTCATTTACAAAACTTTTGCGAGTTTTGTGTCTTCGAACCAATCATTATAGAGCCCCTTTAGTTTATCCAGTAATAAATAGGAGATATTGTTTTGTTATGTGTCAAATTATACTTTTATGTCATGGTTCATCAACCATTACAGAGTCCATTTAGTTCATCATTTTCAAGTATTACATTATGATATATAATGAATGATTCATAAGGCACGACACTTGCTAAATATTTTGTAAATGGGGTAGCAAGCTAAGTGGACTTAATCTTGGAAGAAATGTCATGATTAAACACACTAGAATTAGGATAGTACTTGGATAGGTGACATCGACTAGATGTACTGAGTGCTAAGTGGACTGTTTATTCTCATGAGAGATGAGTTTGTGTGAACCGTTTCTCATGAAATAAGTCTCAATGAGTTCAACTTAAAATCTACACAATTATCAACCCCTGACCATTAAAACTTGATTTCCAAACATCTTGCTAGTGTGTCCAAATTGTGCAAGGAGCCTTTGGAAATGCCTCTGAAAACTGTTCCAATGCCATCACATGACCCCTGAAACTAGTAGACAAACAATTTGGTATACCAACATTCACTCTACAAAATGACCTTCATTGATGATGCATGAAGTGAGAGATTTTAATCTCTGAAGTCACCTACTTCATTTTCTGTGCAAACTGATGCAAACTGAACATACCAGAGCTAGTTTGAAACCCTTCCAACATGTCATTTGTAAAAAAATCAAATGACCCTCCGGGACATTACCACTGAGCTGATTTGAACATTAAGGTACAAAGACTATGTGTACCAGAGGGATTTGTTAGATACCTTCAGATTTATAAATTATTGATAGCCAAACATGTTCATTTTCCAGATACTCTATACATGCAAGTTCAAAGCATAGAAAACTACATTTCACATGGGGCTGGTAAAGATATCATACGAAGTCCAAGGAGCCCAAGGCTTTGCAAGGTGGCACATCAAGATATCAAGAGTACAAAACAACAATTTGGACCTAATGGCAACTAACAGGTTGAAAGTTATAACTCTCCAAAAGTGAATACTTTGCAGATGTAACAGTGGATATGCATAAAACCTGAATAAGTTACCCTCAGAATTAACCTGGAAAGCTCAACAAATGGATTCATTGGAGGCTTAAAATGGAAATGTGACTTCTTTCTCATGATTACAATAGAAGGAAAAGGATATTTCAACATGACAACCAACTGGGCAAAAGATATAGGCCTCCAAAGTAGGCTACTTAGATTTTTTTGAAAACATGCAGCATGCACCCCTAAAAGTAGGTGCATCAAAAACATGTCAACACTGACTAAAAGGACCTGACGATGGGCAAATGGGTTTAATGAAAGGCAATGAACACACTCCAAATGGTAACTCATGACAATCACCATATTTCAAGTTATCAGCCGCTAAAGTAGGCTTTCTCGAATAGATTTCTATAGTGCTCCTTTTTGCGCCTTAGTAAAAAATCCATATATGACTACATCAAAATCTTCATAATTGAAGATGCCAACACATACCTCTACGACATGCCATTATACACTAAGATGCCATTACTAGTAATTACCATAAATGATACATTTTGGGTGCTGCGTAGACGTTGCCTTTAACGCTTTCATTTGCCTCGTATAAAAAGAAGGCGGCCAAATGGTTATTGCGGTCCAGCCGGGACGGAAGGGGATTAGTGGCCTTCCTTCCCCTGGTTTTTGGTGCGCTTACGGCCGCAGGCCCACCCTGTCTTGCATCAAATACAAATACATACTCATTTTCTGCACCGACTGTTCTCGGACTTTCTACCAAGCGCGGAGCACTTAATTCTGCGCTCTGCTCCATTCCTCCAAGATATTGTTTTGCTGCCTTTGACAGCGACTCTTCTACTTTATTTTGACAGACATTTTAACCTGTTAAACACGAGAAATCCTGTTACATTGGTGAATTTTAGGAAAACTGAAACGTGTTATTAAGCTTTAAGAAAACGAGAATTACAATGAAGGAAAGTTAAAATCTTTTCATAATCTCTCAGGTTTAGCTGCGAAAATTCGTACAATTTGTATTTTAGGGCGCATTCGATATTTTGCTCATTTCTTTTTACTCCTGTGAAGCTTCAAGATGTACCGGTAGCACAGTAATTGCATTGAAAAGTCCATATTGGATTTATTCAAGAAATAGGTAGGAACTTCAAGTGTACCACCTTCTCATTGATAAATCTTGTTAGCATCTTTGAAAAGTAAGGAGAAGTCACATTCACGGATATGGATTCTCTTCAATTCATTACTGTTCACAAAACATGTCGGACCATCACAGTCAAGACATTCTATTCATTTTGAGTTTGCTTGGCAATTTGGAAGTCAATTTGAGCATAGCTCCTGCTGGTTGAAACATACTTTGTTTCCCTTCGCGAGAAAACGACATTCAGTCCTTATAAGTGCCAAAATTTCTGATAAGCTTCACACGGATTCTTTCACTGATCATTGAAGAAGTGGAAGGATTTTTTTCGAAGCTCGAAGTAATCTTCTCGACTTGGTATTCAGTGTTCTAGATTTTAAGTTCCTACGCCAGTATTATTGAACTTGTAAAAATCAGAGACAGCGAAGGCTCTTTACATAGGTTAGTTCACAAAAAATGTCCCAAGACTTGCGCTTGAAGCATCCCAGGTGAGTGTGCTCATGCTCTCATTAATTTGTGCAGCCATTGACGCTTATTAGCATTGTTTCCAACAATATTGCTCTTATATTTATCATCAAGCTCCCTAGCAACTGCTCTCCAAATATGAAAGTTAGAAAGCCATATATTTATCATCAAGTTTCTTAGTAGCTGTTCTGCAAATGTGAAAGCCAACAAGATATGGTCTGCTGTTTTGTAGACTATCTTTGATCTGGTGGGCCTTGAAATTCTTCGATTCTATTCTTATTGTGTTATTTGTTTTAAAAATTATATAGAAAGATTCAATTATATTAAATAAATAAAGGGAGGTGCAAACTAGCAAAGGTGGGAAAGTAAAACGCCAATTTCAGAACTAGAAACACAGAATTACAGCTATCAAAGTACTGCAAGGAACAAGTTACATCAGATTATCCATCAAAACATGCTAAAGTTTTATACGCAGTCAGAACAAAACATTACAGACTCAGAACTAATCTTCAAAGTGTATCGTTTGTAGGAATTCATGTTTAGTGAGTCTGGGTCTCCTTTGCCAGTCTTGTAACTTGAAGTTGCTTCAATTCCTAATGAATTTTTATTCCTTCTAATTTGGACAGTTGCAGTATCGTGTGTTTGCTGTAGAATTTCTATTTCCAGAACACACTTGAATTCTTGCATACACAGATTTATCTCAATATAATGAGCTTTTAGATTGGAGAATAATTGTTGTGTTCCTTTGTTCTGTTGCATTTTGAGAAGCATGATAGCAAGGGCAAGAAGAAATGTTGAGGTACGTTTTTTTGTGAAAGTTTGGTTAAGCATCAATGTCTCAAGTGTTTAGGGGTTCTACTTACATTTCTGCCAGATTATAGTTGGGATTTCCAGGAAGAATCCCGTGACACATATCGCCTTTGTCTGCAGCGCTTTTGGCCTTCTCTTGTGGTAAAAAAATGGTTAAATATCAAACCTAAAGGAGATGCGTTTAATGCAGATGAACGAGATAATGAAAGTGACTTTGATGATGATGGTATGCTCGATTCTTGGGGGCATTTTTGAGTTACAATTATCCGGTTCTATCTTATTGCTTTTCAACTTTTTGGAAGGGAATTTGAGGTGCTTGTTGCAAGTAAAAAATTTTGTTCAATAAAAAATGTTTGATATTTGTGATTTGACAGATTCAATCATCACACGAAAGGAAGTTAGCAACTGTGACGATTGCAGCCAATCTGTTTTTAGCTGTAAAACTTCAGGTGAGGTTTAGGTTTTCCATTTCTGGCGTTTTTCTTGTTTTATGATATAGTTCTTGGTTAATGTATCATATTACCTTCTATCGTAAAATTGCATTTCTTGATTGAAGCGTTGGAAACAGTTTTGAAGATTAGCATAGACTTAATTCTTCAGTACAGGCTTTAATTAGTTTGTACTAGAATGACTTTGTTGTGAACTAATTTTAGGATCATCTGATCCATTCACTTGCTTCTATCTTGGGTTGTGTGAATTAAAGCGATTCCACCCGTATACGGCTAAAAGTTTGCCCTTGATGTGTTTTTTCACAGCTTAAATCCTTCTCTGGTATGAATTTCTTGGAAAAATCTCCCACGAGGAATACATAAAACATAAAATATGTTAATATTTGCAGAAATCTATAAGTTGGAAAAGTTAATATATTTGTGCCCTTGCAAGGTTCTTTCCATATTTCTGCCAGTCATTTTGCTGGACTTTTGATACCAAAATGGTCTAGGCTTCTGATGATATGAGATATTTTCACATGAAGGTGGTTGACAGTCGAGTGAAGGTTTACTGCACAGATGAACTGATTTTTTTGTTCAGACTAATATGCTTGTACTTTAAATGCAGGAAATTCATCAGATCCATTATTACGGAGGCATAGGAGGGGCAAATCACAGACACTGCGAGCACAGTACATAGACACTAAAGAGATAAAGTATGCATCACCCATTTACTATCCTGATGCCTACGCATGTTTGAGATTAAGTTGTAGTCTGGACAGAACTATGGAAGATTTATATCCTTTGCCGGAATTACACAGGATTTCAGTGGGCACTTGGAATGTTGCTGGTAGGCTCCCGCCAGTTGATCTGGACATTGGAGAATGGTTAGATATTAAAGAGCCAGCAGATGTATATGTTCTAGGGTATGCAATTTTTCTCTGGAACAAATTTCTCTCTCTCAATAAACGTCTAAACAATGTCTGTATCTATTTCTATATCTATATCTATATCTATATCTTTATCCTTATACTTGTACACATAATGGCACTCAAGTGCATGCTAAATTGCATAGGTGTATACAATAGATTTTGGCTGTGGACACAATGAGAAATGTTATCTCCTTGCTTGTATGGGGAGACCTAACACTATAATTCTTATATCTTGATTTGATCTATTTCAAATCAACTTGTATAAATAATTTAAATCCAAGATTTCTGCTACATGGAGAAAATTAATGTTTTGAATCTTGAGATTGTTTCAAATTGGTTTATTTATTCATCTGTTGGTACTATATTTTCACGAAATCAGTTTAAGTCAAAATTAGCATTTTGTGCTGATCAAGCACCCTTTACAAAAGCACAGATAGAACAGTCCTTAACCGATTTTCGTAGATACTATATGGCATTGAGTTTGCTTAATCAATCAATAGTTCATGATTAGGTACTCCAGGATGGGACTGAACACTTGTACATTCAATAAACCAATACTATTATTTTCTGACTTTCCAAGAAATGGTCCTCACTTCTCAAAGCAGTGTACTTGAAAAAGTATGACCTTTAAACATTGTATGAAGCTTCATGAATCAAGGAGGACGCTTCTTTTGTTGACCTAATGGAGTTTGTTCATGATTTGCCTACAGCATAATCACTGTAATGGATGAGAAGTAGGGATGTTTGAATCACAAAAAACAATTCTTTAGAACTACACTTGTTCTGGTATGTCATAATAATGAAGTCTAGAGATTTTTAAACAATATTTTTCTGGTGTAACATAATAAGAGATTTTATTTCTTCTGCCACAGACATATTTTCTTGCTTTGTCTACTGAATATTCAACCAATCTTTTTGTTACTTTTATTTGTTGTGGCTCACTGTGTACCTGATATGAGCACAATTGAAGCAACAATTAATTTATATGTTCTCCAAGGAGATCTAAAAATAGCTAGCTCTTTTCTAGTGCTAGGAAGAAAAAAAAAAGAAATTTGATCCCAAGTCACTCTTCAAGATCGAGAATCTCTAGCCTGACTTGAAGCTTGGTGAAAATATCAATATATTATTCTACCCGTTGACCTAAATGTTGTTTGAGAGTTGAGTTTAACCCATCATGTCCATAGATTATTTTGGTAATCAACAATGTTGACCTCTTTTTCGTGACATCTTTGAAGCTGTGTAATTAGGTGATCTAATGATTAAGGTCATCTTTGTAGTCCACAACGACAAGCAAGTTGTTGATAATTTTGCAACCTATCTTGGGTAATCTCACCATATGAACTTTTAAAGTTTGGATATTGTTAGCTACTGATCCCAATGCAAGTTTTGAAATATGCTCTAAGACGATGGAGCCAAGAGTGAAGCTTCTCATCATTAAAGTTAGTAGTAAACCTAGGGATCTTTTTACACATTTAAAATTTTATTATATCATTTACTACCCCATATGATTGTATTGTTAGTACTGAGAAACTTTTTTAAGACAGCACCTCTATGTGTGCTCTATGCAAAATAATGCTTTGCTACTGTCTCCAAGACTACCTATCTTTTAGTGCTGCCATTACTAAACAGCCCCGCAGTACTGTTTCTATCGTAAGCAGGTTCTTAGGTTTTATCTAAGTTGCCGGTTCGGATTCCGGTTCGTATGCGGGTTCGAGATTCGGGTTCGAAATTCGTCCAAAATTTTTTTGGGCTGGGTTCGATTCGTTTTGGGTTCGTCCGTACAAGAAATTAAAAAAAATATATATATATATATACATGTAAACATATGTAGCACCAAATAAGTTCATATGCTAAAACTTAAACTGCTGCATACAAAACGCGGCTTCTAATGGCAAGTAAAATGTAATACTAAACTGCTGCATACAAAAAACGTTAAAACGCGACGCTTTTTAGGGTGAAACGCGAAAAAAATCAATTAAAAACAATTAAAAAAAGCGTTGAAAGTCAAACAAAGTCGAAATTCCCAGAAATTCGATCTAAATTCGTCCAAATTCATGGAAATTCGTTTTGGGTTCGTTTTCAATTATTCAAATTCGTTTTGGGTTCGTTTTCAATTTTTTAAATTCGTTCAAAATGCTGCAAAATTCGTCCAGGGCCTGTTTCACGAATTTGAGCCAAATTACTCAGAACATTGGCGAATTTGACACGAATTCGAATCGAATTCGAATTAGTAACAAATCGAATTTCAAATTTGAGGTTGCAGGGAGTTGATTAGGTACACAAGTTCAATTTCCCTTGATTCATTAAGTGCAGCAATAGGCATGGTTTTACATAAAATACTTATCAATCTTATAATGATGCATTATTGCACAAATTTGTGTCACTTAACTATTACAAGAATTTAGACAAATAGTTCACAGCTGAACGTGCTTCCTATAATAATTTTTTTTGCAATACATTGAAGAATACATCACGCGTATCACTAGATCAAATGCTACAAACGGACCCATTTCTTCCTAAACACAGGCAAAATTCCTTGAGAGGATGCTTTCCTTGATCTAGGCTTCACTAATAATCAAGAATGGTCTATTTACTATGACGTCAACTTTTATTATAATTGCAGCAACCTGAAAATAACTTGTCATCTTGATGATGACTCATCATCTGCAACTTGTACGGATCACAAACTGATCAGATTTCTTTAAAGGCCGTGACAATTTGCAAGTCAATGTTTGCAGGTTGAGTTTCTAGGTGCTCCAACATGGTATCAGAGCAATCAGCCTGGCAACCCCTTCCTGCTGAGAGTTTTCTCCAGTTTTGTGTTTGAGATCAGGGTGATTTTGATTTCCAGCTGGAGACACTGTTATTTGACATTTTATCATGCCATTATCATTTGACACTCCAAAATATTTGCAGATCTATGTCTTGTCTGGTGGTATTGTGGTGTATTGCGGAGGTTTTTAATCGCACTGGTTGTCAGCAATCGATCGGTTCTCTTGGCAGGCTATGAAGTTTGTTGCTTGTTTGGCATTGGCATTTTTTTACCAGACTTGTCTTACTTTTCTCAGGCCGGAAGACCACGCACGGGAGCTCTTTTCTTTTCTTTTTCTGTGGCAATAATTCATAAACTTTAATAATTTCTAAAGTTTTATGCAAAATATATTGATTTAGGGTTTGTTGTTCCATGCCCATGTAGCAGGTGGGCCTGTGTTTGAAGCAAGGTTGTGGGTATAGTTTGTGGGAATAATCCCACATTGCTCTAGATTTGTTCTCTTTAGTACTTTATAAGCTGCAGTGTGTGGTTTATATAGAAGTGATTTGTGGAGTTTGTGTAGCTTGTAAGGGGTCAAGTGTTGTTTATGGTGGTGCGTGTTGCCTTCCAACACTTTACATATTGCCTCTCTTAGCCCAAAGGGCTTTTTGGCCCTTGCAAATAGGATGTGGTCATAGGGAGGGACTGGGCGTTATTAGTTAAGCCCTTGGTGTTCTTGAAAGTGCCTAATATAGGCCATTTTTTCTATTTTGCATGACTTTTGCTAACAGAGGCGATTTTTGACAAACCAGATATCGTCAAAAAGCTACTTCGATGAAGTACGCTATGGACCAGGTATTTTCTGAATACCGTGCCATCTTTTGATAGTTTTACTAGCTTGAAGGTGCTCGTTGCTTTTGTTGCTTCTATCTGGTGTCATTTGGCAAAATTGGTGTTGGGAATAGCAAATTCAAGTTTTATCCATTCTAGGGGGTGTAAGCAGCATATTGGTCCTTTTGTGTTCACTTGTACATCATGTTGGATCCAAGGATTGAATTGCTCACTCCACACAATTATTAGATGTGGAAGCTCAAGATGTCACAATTCTTGCAATCTTGGGGTCCAACCTGAGTTTACTAAGGCATTTGAGAAATTTGTTCATCGAAACAAAATGGATGAGGCAAAAGGATTCATAGGTCTCCATGTTTACGAATATTTGTTATTTCATATTACAGAGTGTAAGACACTAAAGAGGTGCGGGACAAAATTGTTGAGTTGTATGATAAGGTCAATTAGTTTATGATCTTGCAGCTTGAAGCAAATCTCAGTTCTTTTTTTCCAAATGCATTTCCCACTATTCAAGATTTCCTTGCACAATTCAAGTTGATTTTGTCGCAATTGAAGGAATGTGGTCATGCCAAAGATGATAAAGAGTGTATCTTCTTGATCTTGTCTAAGCTAAGAGGTGCTTTTCAAGTATTTGCTTCTACTTTTTATTCTACTATGGATGCTATGGGAGAAGATCATAAGATGCCTTCTTTTGAAGTGTTTTGTGATCGATTAACTAGAGAGCAGGCCAAGTTGATTCAAATGGATGCTTTTTCTAAGGGTCATGCTTTGATGGCTCAATCTTCCAAGAGAAAGGGTAAGAATAAGAAGAAACCCAAGATGGATTGTCCTATAGGTGGTGAGCCTTCCTTCAAGCCTAAGGCAAAGAATGATAAGAAGTCTAATCCTCAACCTCCTTCTAACTCAGGGCAGTCATCCTCCAAGTCTACGAAGAAGAGAAATTGTTCCTTTTGTGGAAAATCTGGGCAAAATGATGTACATTGTTTTGTGAGGTGAGCATCATTGGAGGAAGCTATGAGGAAGCACAATATTGCCATGCATATGTTTTCTTCCTTGGGAAAAGGGCAAGCTCTTTCAGCTAGGGCTTTGTTCTCTACCAGTGATAGTTGGATTCTTGATTTAGATGCTTCACATCACATGACTCATGTCGTGGATCTTCTTGATTCCATTTATGATAGTAGTAACTTCTCACATTGTTGTTGGGAACTCATCACAGATTCTAGTTCTAGCTTAGTTCAGATGCAGGATGCATTGATGATGTTCTCCTTGCTCTTGATCATTGATGATGTTCTCCTTGCTCTTGATTTTCACAAAATTTACTTTCCATTTATTGGATTTGTCATCATGGTGATGGAAGACTTGTTGAGTTCTCTTCCAATGATGTGACTATTTGAGAGTTACAGGATCTTGAGAGGGTTGTTGCTACAGGAACAGTTGATCATGCAACCCATTTGTATAGGTTTGATGGATTTGAGTCTTCATCAAGATCATCCTTTATTGCTCATGCAAACTTTGTGAGAAAGCTTTGGCATGAACGGTTTGGGCACTTGATTACAAATATCTTCAGCAGACGAGCATACAAAAATTGGTGATTGGTCTTCCTAAGCTCTCTTGTTCAGAGAAAGTTTGTCAAGGTTGTGTACTTGGCAAACATCATAGGGATCCCTTTCCCAAGGGTATGACCACACGTGCATCGACACCCCTTGAGTTGGTACACAGCATAGTTCCATGACTCAGACTCGCCTATGACTCGGCAAGGTCGACTCGACCTGTGACTTGCCGATGACTCGGCAACAACTCGGCTATGACTCGGCAAAATGAAAAAACCAAAGATTTTTTATGATTTAAAACTTGTTTCATGCACCCATTATTGAATAAAGCTTAAAGACACTTTAACATCATCAAATAGAAGCTAATTTGATCACATACATAAATTTACATCCATCACATAAGTACAAACGTAAATTGTAGCTGAAGGAAATAGAAAACATAGATATGCAAAATTATAAATATTGTCAAATGTATATAAAATCCATGACATCAAATGTTCCCAAACATGTGTAAACAAAAACAAGTCTATGGCTCAGGTTCTAGCTCAGCCTCAGCCTCAGTCTCAGAGTAGTCTGTCTGCCTCCTACAAATGCGTCTGAGGTAGGTCCTAGATGACTGACAAGCCATAGTCTCTGCCTGTGAGGTGCCACTCTGATCAACATCAGCTGCACGGGCAGCTGATCGTGCTCTATCCTCTTCCTCTGCCATAGCCACAGCCTCAACCTCTCTGTCTGCCTGGTCAACCCACTCATGGTCCTTGTTGTGAGGTTTTCACACCATCGCCCCATTGCAAATGGGGACCCCCCTTTTTGCTTTGGTTATAGGAGTAGTGGCCTTAGGTAGTCTTTGTTGGTGGCAATTTTTAGGTCCCTAGGTCTAGCAAGTGAGGTTTGAGTGATTTCGGCCTGCTAGGAAGTCATATCTGTCTGGGATATGGGGGAGAGCTAAGCTAAGTCTGTCATGGGGATGGAGTCGAAACCAAGTGATTTGTGATGGAATGAGTTAAAACCCTTTGAGAATCCTTGTTCCAGCTTCAGTTTGACCTTAGAAAGCCAAGACAGATTGTGGGAGGTAACCTTGCTAAAGGCCTGCTGAATCCTGAAATTTGGCGAAGTCTGGAATTTTTCGAAAACCCCCAAAATCTAGAATCTACATCTTAACTCCTATGAAGCTGGAACCTATCTCAAACATCCTGAAAGTATTTATACAAATATAACTTAAACTATAAGAAATTAAATAAATCAGACTTATACTTAAATGTTATATGTGCATAAATCCTCCCGCCCCTGAACTGATAAATTGGCTAAGTATACAAAATTTAGGAAAAAGTTTAATATGCTTTTGCTTTTTATGTGCAGTCTGTGACTGCCGCCGGCCGGGTCATGCCATGACTCGACGGGTCATGCTGGCAGGTCATGAAAACTCGACTAGCTCAACTCAGCCCGCGGGTTGTCAAAACTCGCACAACCCGCAGCGAGTTATGGAACACTGGTACATAGTGACCTCATGTCATTTCCAATTCCATTTTCAGGGGCTATGTATGTGCTCACTTTTATTGATGACTTCTCTCGGTGCACATGGGTGTACTTTTTGAAGTACCATGATGAAGTTCTTTGATTTTACATGACCTTCCTTGCATTTGTGGAGAAAATAGTCATGTTTTTCTATTTGAAATATCTGCACAGATAATGGAGGGGAATATGTCAATCAGTCATTTCAAAACTTTTGTAGTGATTGAGGTATTCTTCATCATCACAGAGTGCCATACACTCCTCATCAGAATGGTGTGCCTGAGCGAAAGAATAAGAATTTGAGGGAGATGGCCAATTGATGGCCAATTGCTCCTACGACCAAGATGTATTCCATTCATCTTGTCCTTTCTATTGCCGCATCTCAAGGTTGGTCAGTGTATTAGATGAATGTGACGAGTGCCATCGTGCATGGTGATCTTCAAGAGGAGATCTATATGGAGCAACCACTAGGATTTGTGTAGGATTCTTCACTTGTTTGTAGGCTTCAACGCTCATTGTATTGTCTCAAACAAGCCCCTAGGGCTTGGATTGAGAAGATGAATAGTTTCTTGCTTGCTTCCAAATTTACTAGATGTCACTTTTATCCTATAGTTTATTTCTAGAGACATGGGGAGGATCTTCTCATGCTTGTTCTTTATGTGGATGATTTGATTCCTACAGGGATTTCTCCTGCCATGATTGAGGATACTTAGCGAGCTTTGATGAAACGTTTTGATATGATTGACCTTGGTCTCTTGCATTACTTCCTTGGTCTTTAGGTTTATCAATCTTCTACTGGTATTTCTATCTTTCAATAGAAGTATGCTCTTGATTTTCTTCAGAGACATGGGATGGTTGATTGCAAGCCAACCCTTGCTCCTTTTCAATTAGGTGTTGTGTTGTCTGCTAATAGCACCACTCCATCAGTTGATGCCACTTTGTATTAGTAGTTGGTTGGCAGCCTCTTGTACTTGACACAATTTCCCTGATATTTGCTTTGGAGTTTGTATTGTGTCCCGTTTCTCTCAAGATCGTCATGAGAGTCATTGGAAGGCAGCCAAACATTTTTTGTGGTACATTCAGGGCACTACTCAATTTGGTATTCATTCACATCAGGAGCTATTCAGATTGTGTGCTTTGTTGACTCCAATTGGGCTAGTGATGTTGATGATCATAATTCTGCTTTTGTCTTTGTTTTTTTGTCTTGGTTTTGGCCCAATTGCATGGTCTTCCAAAAAGCAAACTGCTATTGCATTATCATTGACAGAGGCTGAGTATCGAGGAGTAGTCTTTGCTAGTTAGGAGGTTCTTCGGCTTCAACAGTTGATGACTGAGTTTGGTTATCCTTATGATCATCCTACTACTCTTTGGTGTGACAATTAGAGTGCCATTCATATTTCTCGCAACCCAGTGGAGCATTAGTGCACTAAGCCTTGCACTAAGCCGAGACCCACATGCACTTCATTCGGAAGCTCATTCAGGATTGTGTTCTTAGTTTGGAGTATTTGCATATGGATCAACAAGTTGCATATATCTTCACTAAACCTTTGGCATCTCCTCGCAATATTTTGTTCTGATTGATGTCAGGGGTGAAGAAAGTTGTCCTTGGGGGGCCTTGATGAGTCCTTGACTTTTTGCTTCTGAGCATTTTTAGTTTTCTCTCTTTTGGACAAGAGTTTTCTCCCACAAGGTTTTTCTACTTTTCTCCATTTGTGATAGATTGCATTGCATTGCATTGTAGTTGTGCATGGATACCTAACATGGCTTTGTTTCTAGGACCCATCTTGCATCTCATATTGCATAATAATCTTCTTAAGTTTCACTTATGGGGATTCTTGGTGTAGGATTAAGTTTTACTTAGGTAGCCGGCATAATATTAGTTGCATTTAGTTGCACTTTATTTAATATTGTTTAGTGTGCAATTAATTTTTTGTAACTAGTAGTTTGATAATGATTATCGCTACACCTACACACCTTTGCTATTTATACAAGTTGTTTGTATAGTTTGTATCATCTCAATCCATTATTCACTTATGGTGAAATAACATCTCTTTGTTTGTGAAGGTTTCTTTTGGTTTGCAGGTTAAGTTTCTAGGTGCTCCAACAGTAAATACCTCTCTTTGTACTTGTTTTCAATCAATACAAATAGGTGGACATGCTATTGATACCTACAAATCTGATTTTTCCTCCATTAGTGGGTATTTTCCAAGGTAAGCTGTGTTTTCCAGCATATATATGTTTGAACTTTGTGAAATACTTTCTAAGTTGAAGTTCCATAATCACATAGCTTCCAAAGGGATTAGAATAGTTCTAAAACAGAGGATAAGTAATTGTGTGTTTATTGCAAGTGCTTCTAGTAATTACTGCGTGGATGTTTTTGTATCAACATTTCAGATGACATTCCCTAGTCAATCATCAAGTTGAGGAAAAAGTATATGGTAGATTGAAGTCTTAATCACTAAGAAGGTGAGGTCAAGGATAGGAAAGGAGGGAGCGGGAAATCAGTAAAGTTGAGATAAGATAGAAAGAAGAAAGCACGATGATGAAAAAACACCTTAAAAACATGCACAAAAGAATAAAACATAGCAACTGTAAACAAAAGAGGTTGTAACAATTTAATTTAAGATATTAATATCAACCTTAATAATACACCTAGAAGCAATACTACTTTAACATTATTAGTAGCTAAGTCCTTGGCTATGATTTGTCATCTCTTTCTTTTTTGAAGTTTTATTTTGATTTCCTTAGCCATTACTATAACTAGAATATTTTTTCTTCTAGCGTATTATCAAGGTTGATGTTAATATCTTGACTTTCTTTGTTACAACTTACAACCTCTTTTATTTGTTGATATATTTTATTGTTTTGTGCATGTATTTTAGGTGCTCTCTCTCTCTCTCTCTCTCTCTCTCTCTCATCTCAACTTTTCTCATTTCTCGTTCCCTCCTCTCCTAACACTGACCTCACCATCTATTTATTGAGAAAATTCTGCAATATTCCATGTAATTTTTCCTCACCCTAATGATAGATTGTAGACCCTGATTTGAAACATTGATGCAAAAACCATCCACACAATTATTACTAAAAGCACTGCAAATATCATGTCTAATTGTATGGCGGGATGTAATTCATAAAGCATAGTTTTGTAGTAAATTATGGATCATGCAATATCTCACTTGGTTCAAAACTAACCTTAAGGCTCGACAACTATCATTCTTTTTATCCTTGTGATTGATATGGTGTATCAATATGTCTAAATTTTGGTAGTAAAATAACCTAGGGTATGGAAACACTTAATCCTATGATTTGGCCAACTAATTTGTACAAAGGTTATGTACACTATAGGGCAGAATTTTATACAAGAATAATAAATTGAGGATCACAAGTGTAAATGTTCCCTCCATCTAGAAAAGTGTTTCTATCAATGTTTGACGTTTGCAAATAATTATGCGTGAGTTGATCATCCTCCTACATAGCATCCTTTATTGTCAAGTTCCTCCATTTGATGAGATAGTGTATGACATAGTTGCAAGACTCGCCGAGTCTTTGATCTCCGCGAGTCAAACAGGAAAAGAGTCGCCACTTGCACTCGCCGAGTTTTAATTAAAAACTCGCTCGCGTATTTCTGGGCGTTGCAAAAGGCAGAAAATGGGTTTTTTTGTTCTTATTTTTTGTTTGCTGTTGCTGTTCTTGGGGGAGAGTGAGAAGTTTTTGCTCTTTGAGCCCTTGCTAGGTGATTGAATCGTATTGGAGGCGAATCTGAGCGGGTTGAAGGTGGATTTCAACCGATTTTTCAAGAAAAATCACATTCACAGGTAGGTTTGCTGAATTTTTATTTTTTATTTTTTTAAAAACATTATATTCTTTTTTTGTTATTAAATGAATACCAAATCATTCCTAAGTAGTTAGAAATGATTTTGCATTATTAGAAGATTGAACACCAATTTTTACATGTTTCGTTGAATCTATCACTGTTTATCACTATTTTTTTAAACCCTAGCTTGTTTTAGCTTTTTTTAAACTTTGAAAGTTTGAAATTTGAATGATGTGTAGACTCTACTCTAAAAGACTAAAAATATTGAAAGTTTTAAAGTTGAAACT
>MU224624.1:43888-60034 GCA_018584345.1 Thuja plicata
ATAATAATGAATAGACATGTCCCATGAAGGGACATGTCTCTCCTAGCCTCATTCCTAATATAAATGAAAGAGAGATTGTTGCATTTGGAAAACACATACAAAATAGAGCGCTATTACATTTGCAGCTATCCTAAAACTTAACAATGACCCTTCATTTAAGTGACTTAAAGTGCAATTAACGAATTATATTTTGGAGGCCAAAATATTAAAGTATTTCATAAAGTCAATTTGCACACAAGTTATATTGTTTTAAATGATATTAAAGTGCATTTATAATCCATGAATATGCACCCAAGTTTGAAGACTTATTATAAAGTCTTATTAAAAACCTAGAAGTGGATTTAAATGCTATTAAGGAGATTGGAGTTATAAAAGCACATCTAAAAGCAAATCAACCTCATTATTGATGATCATTTTTTGACTTTGCTTTGTTTGTGTGAAGAAGAAATGGGAACAAGGGTTTCAGATTATTAGCTTGAGGAATTGAGGAATTCTTCAGAGTCTTGTGCACATTGAATTGGTTGAGACTATACCAGTGAATTGTGCTAGTGGGTGGCTTAATACAAAGCCATCATTGTGCTTCGAATGGTGTTCAGATTGAGTGGACTATTCAGAGTTTTATCTCAGAGAGTGATTGCAAGTTAGAGCAATAATTTATTATTACAGATTGCAGCATTGATGGGACCCGCGTTTTGAATTAGTACTGGCCGCGGGTTATATAGTGCAGCAGCAGATTGTTAGAGGGTAGCGATTCGGGTTTGAAGAGCCGCCCATTTTCTGCAGGCAGCGGCTAGGGTTTTTAGTGACTGTGTTCATTATATGGAGCAACGTTAGATTTCTTTGTGACAGGTTTTGGCTGTGATTGCACGTATTCAACTACAAGTTCCTCAATAAATTTAGATAAATTTCATATGCATTATATTGCCTTGGTAAATTGTCTAGTTTTGAGAATAAGAATTTTAGTTTAGAGTTGGTTGAAAAAATCAGAATTCTGAGTTTACATAGATGCTGGTCAAGTGTTTGTCAAAATGTTTGGTGTGATGCCTTGAACATCACCATCATCTATTGAATGCCAACTGTTTGGTTTAATGTCTATGTCTCTTGTTCAACAATTTCAAACTTTATATATGTTGCCAGTATGTTTTTTATGACATGTTGAAGTAATGTTTTTAATTAAGCATGACAACTGTTTGACGAAATGCACATGACACAAAAGTGAAGATTTAAAAGCGAAATTGCAAGGAATATTGCAGTGGTTAAGTTAGAACCAGTTGGGGTTCTTACAGTGGTATCAGAGCAGTTTCCTGCCATCTTGTTAGGGTGGAATTGATTGGGCTTAATTGATTGACTTAAGCGATCAACACTTGAGTTATTTTTGCAGTCATGGACAGACATAGGAAATCTAGAAAACAAGGAAACTAGTTAGACAGTATGTCTCTTCTTAGACAACAGACAAATGCCATGATGAAAAACATGGAGAGATTAAGACAAAGTCAGGAAAGACTTAATGCAAGTCTTTCAAATCCGACAACTGTCGATAAGGCGACAAATTATTTGGTTTCTTTGTTCAATAGGTCCTCTTCACAGAGAAGATATGAGGAGAGACGTGAGTTTTATACAGGCGGGACATCCGAAATCTCCATGATGAGTTTTCAGCAGCTGCAGATTATGGTGGAGATGTTCCTATACTTGGAGGATTAGCCACTAGTCCTATTTGCCCACGTGAGGGTGGAAATTCTTTACAGGGACATGTGGATGCGTCTGTCTTATTGGTAGATAGTGGTACCGAGTTTCATCATCCTGAGCCTACCAGAGTTAGTGCCACAGCTCAGGTTGATGACATGTTCACTACCCTTGATGCCAGCGTTTCATCAGTTGGTAGTAGCACCAGTGGTACAGGGTCTGATTTTCAGGGCATTAGTCCTTTATGTGAGACTGTTGTTGATACCGTGGATAGTATGAGTGCTGAGATTGTTGTTGAGGCCACTATGGATCCTGACACCTTAGATGATGGTGTTATCTTTGAGGAGTGCGAGGAGTATATGAGCTCTGACAACTCTGATTTGTATGACAACAGTCATAGTGTTGAGTCAGTGTAGGAGACAACAGTCTTTTCCTGTATTGGGGATGTGAGCATGGAGTTATCCAGTGATAACATTCGTGATGGGAGTGTTACAAATGAGGCGGGTGACATAGATTCATGCCATAGTATTGATGATTCACATGATGACATTGAATCATGTATGCAGCTAGAGATAGTAGAGGGGTCTCAGATAGACGATGCTGATTCTAGCATTGTGGATACCTCTAGTGTCAGGTGTGAGAATGATGTGGGCTGCAGTGTGTCTGGTTTTTTGTATCAGACATTGGGTGTTGACTCAGCGTTGTCATCCGGTGGTGGCGAGTCCGAAGTGCCTTTTCTACAGGGACTCACGGATGAGGATGGGGAAGTATATGGGTGGTAGGAGTTTGTTTTAGCCAGGGCTTCCACTGTTGCAGTTGAGGTGTTTGTAGAGGTACCTTTTAGTGATACTTCGTCGGGGGACATGAGCGAGATTGTTAGCGCACATAAGGAGAGTGATTATGAGGTTACTTCTTCGGTGACTCATGAAGATGATTCTACCTACAGCGAGTCATGGTTGATTTATCAGACCTTGGGGGAGGACTTTGAGTTGTTAGTGAGCGAGTGAGGATGGGTCCCAGGATATGGATTGTCATGTGGTTACAGAGGACGAGGTAGCTAAGGATTGTGATGAGTCAGATTCAACAACAGCTTCCTTAGGGGTAGATGAGGATGAGTCCGATGTCAGTATTCAGTTTGTAGATGTGTGTTCGGATGTCAGTACACAGAGATATGGTGATCTTGAGGGGAGTTTGTTGGATACAGCTTCCTTCCATAGTGTGGACAGTGCAGTTGAGATTGTACATAGGAGGCCCATCATGTGGAGTCATCATTTTACTAGCTAGTTGAGAGTCGGAGAGAGAGATTACTTCTACTCTTGATCATTTCGATACTGCTCGTCAACTGTTGGCTATTTATGGTTGGGGTGCTCCAATGGCAGATGAGCACGATGGTGGTTACCTTTCCCTGACAGAGATTCATTCCTTGCGGGAGGCTGCTAGGATTTTGAGACAAAATTATTTACAGTTGGTAGCCGACCGAGATCACCTAGTTGAGTGGGGGAGTATGGCATATGAGGCACTGATGGACAGAGAGGAGGAGGTGAGTGAGCTTACTCAGGAGCTCACAACGACTTCTGAGGCTTTAGAGGGCACTTAGTTGGCTCTCTAGGAGTCGCAAGGATGTTTAGCAGAGGTGACTGTGGAGTTGGAGCGGATTGTCTTTTTGCTAGCCATAGATCCAGTTCAGCTGCATATAGTAGGGGTTGGTGGTGAGTCAGCTTCCACAGTTGGCAGTGATGGATGTGTTGGGGACACGATTACATCCATCCTTGAGACAAATGCTATAGATGCAGAGGTGTGTGCATCAGTGGAGGACAGTAGAGAGAGTTTTGTGGTATCAGGTTCTCCAGTTGTTAGCACAATGGTGGATGATACAGAGCTGGTTGTTGAGAGTCCTGAGGTAGCAGGAGTGGATTCGTTAGAGAGTTGTGTGCCAGTTTCTGACACTACTTTTGATTCACAGGACATGGACAGAGTATCATCTGGTTTTTAGGCTAGTTCTCATGATGATTTCTTTCCTTCTGCTGGAAGCAAATCTATTCCTTCCTCTCATACAGCTGATAGCAGTAGGCAGTTGGTAGTGCCGTAGTTTCAGAGGGATCAATTGTGGATTGCAGGGGAGCAGGTTGATGCTGCTTATAATTTCTACTGCATAGTGTCATTCATGGAGTACTTGCTGGAGAGTCCGATTTTGCAGGAGGGTCCTTTCGGAGTTTCTGAGGGTACTCTCATATAGGGCTCGTGGTATTCATCTTTGAAGGGGAGATTTGTAGATATTTTTACTACAATGCTTCCTCACAGAGATTTTGTGGTTGGGTTTGCTGAGAGAGTTACCCAGGATCTTGCCCAGCCAGTTGTTTAGAGTTAGAGATTTGAGCCATCTCTAAATTCTTGGTTTGATTTTGATGAGCCTCTGACAGGGATTGGAGCATTTCACCATGATTACATAGTGAGGAGCGCTCATCACTTCTCTTTTGACCCACCGGTTGAGGACTTGTTTACACGTCGATGTGGGTTGGCTCCAGGGTTATAAATACCATTCTTTTTGGGATGGGTTTACTCCATCTGCAGTTGATGGGGTTGGTTACTGCAAGTTAGCAGGAGGCAACTTGCAGAGTCAGTATATCTAGGATGGTATTGCAGAGGATGGATATTTGGGTTATGGGAGTACTTGTCCCCGTTGCACAAATGGGCTTCATACACATAACGTATTGGTAGGATGTGCAGGGATAGTTGATCTAGCAGATGGTTTTGGATATCCATTCATTCTTGTTATGGATGGCTGTGAGTTTCATCTCTATTGGGATCCAGGTAGTGACAGGTTTGGCACTGCAGATTGTGTGGGTCACTATGGTTGGCATGGTAACAATGTGTTTTGGTTAGCTTAGTGGATGGTGATTTCATCACAGGAGTTTGCAGGTGATCGCAGGGACATTACACCATTCTATCCTTGGGATCCGGGTGGACTTGTGTGTTTTTTTTTCTGGGAGTGCTTGGGGACAAACAATTTCAGGAAGGGAGGACTACAATGTCCCCGTTTTTATGCGTATTGGAGTTTGAGGGATTTGCCTATATTTGAACCCTCGTAGGCTAATCAAGATGATAGAGGGGGTTGTGTGGCAGAGCCCGTGGTCAATTTCCACTCTGGAGGTCTGTGATGTTGGGATTGCTCTTCATCTGAGTCAGATTGACACTTACTATTTATAGTAAGTGTATTTTGGGTAAATCAGAGTTTCTCTCTTTAGCAAGGCACTTGGACAGTTTGTTAGCAGTATGGAGTTGTGGTGACATTGACAGAGCTTCCAGTTTGGGACTTACTATTTATAGTAAGTCAAATTATGGTGAGAGCTATTTTTGACAGGGGTACCCAGACTCATGGTATGCACAATGATTAACTCATTCGTCACTTGGCTCAGTTTCAGGGACTTACTATTTATAGTAAGTCAATGGATGTTAGAGAGGGACCCTTACTATTTTTAGTAAGGCAGTTAGGTGCACAGTGGACATAAAATGGTTAACTCCCAGGTTCAGACAGATTTGAGAAATAATGATTATTTGTGGAGTTATGTTATTTTAATTATTAATAAAGTGATTACTTTATTAATAATTATTTATGAGGTTAAAAGGTCACTTTATATTCAATGAGGCCACGACCCTTCATTTAAGCGACTTAAAGTGCAATTAATGGATTATATTTTGGAGGCCAAAATATTAAAGTATTTTATAAAGTCAATGTGCACACAAGTTATATTATTTTTAATGATATTAAAATGCATTTATAATCCATGAATATGAGCACCCAAGTTTGAAGACTTATTATAAAGTCTTATTAAAAACCTAGAAGTGGATTTAAATGCTATTAAGGAGATTGGAGTTATAAAAGCACATCAAAAAGCAAATCAACCTCATTATTGATGATAATATTTTGACTTTTCTTTGTTTGTGTGAAGAAGAAATGGGAACAAGGGTTTCAGATTTCAAGCTTGAAGAATTGTGAATTCTTCTAAGTTTTTCAGCATAGTGAATTGGTGAAACACCCAACAAATTATGTCAAGCGTTGGCTTCAATTCAGAGACCAAGAATGAATTTATTGTTGCAGAATTAAGGGTTTGAATGCTTCATTATGTACGAGAACAATTTGCAGTGATAGAAGGAATTGGCAACCATTATTAATCAGGTTTCAAGCATTTATGAGCAGATTTGTGAAGTTTCAAGGGTTTCAAGACATATCATACCTATAAGTTCATGAATTGTAACTCCCAGGTTTTCTGGGTATTGTTGTTTTGGATAATAGGGGTTATTTAATGAACTGGGTTGTCAATATATTGTGAAAATTTTGAGTATTTAAGCTGGCATAAAAATCTGGAATTTTTAGCTATATGTATTTTCAATGCAATTTCAGTTTTGAGTTAAAAAATTATTATTGCAATATATTTATTTGCTGCATTATATTGTCATATCAAAACAAATATATCATTTGCATAGCAAATTAGTGGTTTGGCAGAGTTAGACCCTGTTGGGGTTATTACATCATCTCACATTTTGAAATTTTAATTGATTCTGACAAAAATTTGGACAAACAAATAATTGAAACATTATTCATCAATATTCAAGTACTTCTGCTCCCATTGGTAGACCACATGGTCCTTAGGCCATTGATGTTGCTGCAACTGCTCCATATGGCTCACATGCTCCTTTCACCTGTTGTCAAGGATCACTTTGGTCTCTAATACACATTTGTGGTAACTTATCTCCACGGCTATTACCCTATTGAATACATAGTTGAAATATTATAGATCAATCTCCTCTTGAACAAGTGAAAGTACTTCAGGAACTATTTTATCAAATTCTCTTCTCCACTACAAACCCTTCATCTTATTGTAATTATCCATTATTTGTAGAATGGACCAATGTTTACCCAGTTTGCCTGTTTTAGGGCCGGATCAGGGTTGGGTTCGTACCCGTTCTTGGTTCTGGTTTGGTTCGCCCGTGGGTTCGCCAAGGGTTTGAACCCAGGCAGGCTGGTTTGTTCGGGCCAAACCAGGGTCGAACCAAGGCAGACCCAGGCAGACCAAGTGCGAACCATGCACATTTCCACTGAGAAACATTCTATAATTTAGTGCGGAAGACAATTATTACAGAATTTGAATAAGATCTTTAACATTAAAAAACAAAATTTGCTGAAGTTCAGATATTTATTACATCAAATTAAACTAGCTGTCAAGATTTCTTCCAGTGTGATTTTTATATCCAATTGCTGATAATGACCCATGCCCAATTAATTGGAAGCTCTCTATGGTAATAAATCATATTTTAAACATCGAACAATATCTTCAATAGCTGAAGGGAGCTGCAAGCTACTTTTTAAACATTTTCCAAGTAGGATGTTAATTCCAAACAAACAAGTTCTCTGTACAGTGAAAAAGTAATAAGCATTTGAGGACTTGGAAAGTGAGAATGTTGTTTATGCAGCTGATCCCATTGACATTGGCACTGTTTCTGAATTAGCTAATGCCTTTGATGATGATGAAGAAGAAGATATAGAAAATCCATTAGATGATTGAAACTTAGTATAAAGTTCCAATTGTTGAAAGTCAAAACAATGATACTTAAACTCAATATTATTATTTTTATCTTTTGATGTTGATATGATGCTATGATTACAACTTTATGGTGTTTTTGTTGTTTTTATGATACTATGTGACATTCTAATCTTAATTCATACTTCTAGGCTGCATACATACATATATATATATATTTTTTTTGTGTTTTTGTAATAACAAATCCAAATGATCCCAAGCCCCATTTCAAAATTTTTCCGTACCGGCGAACCGGTTCTTCGAACCCGAACTTGAACCCGAACCCGAACCCGAACCCGAACCGACAACTTAGTTTAAAAGTATGGAAAAATTCAATCTTTGATTTGATCTTTTGCTCCTAGCTAGTTACATCGTTAAGCTCATCAATTACAATCTTCTCCATTTTTTTGTGGGTCCCAATGCTGCTAGACCACCTGCAGACTTCCGGAAGCTTTTAGACAATGACATCAGAATATGGTGAGTTGGCTGCTATTTTCATAAAGTGATTTCAGTATAAGAACATGAATGTTCAGATAATTAGTCGCCTCCATGAGATCACCATAGTACTTATGCACATCTTCAATCTATCAGTGATAAGTTTCAGCCTGTGATTCAAAATTCCTTCCAATACTAAAACAACCCTCTTTTCCACTTTATCTTCAGTAGCTTTAATAAGCTCTTCTATTTCTTCAACCCTCCCAACCCAAATATTCTTCATAGTATCCAATTGACTTTTTGGAATCATTCCTTTTGGGGGTCTTTTAGCAGTAGAAGCTTCATACAATACCATTTCAGTATTTGGGGGTACATGAGATTCTCCCAATGACAAACTTTGTTTCAATCTTACATTTTCAAGATACAATCTATTAATTTCCTCATTCAGTGTTACTTGAGTCTTCTGATACTTAATCACATCCTGTTCCAATTTCTTTACAGCTGCTTGTGTAAACATGGCTGAATTCATGGTCATAGTGGCTGTTTCCATTGCTGATGTATCTTTCAAAGTTCTAACCATAGCTGATTCTTTCATTTCCTGAACAACATCTAATAACCTTGGCTTTTCAGTGTTTTTTATGTCTGATCCAGAATGCCAATGTTTCAACCTTGGGATTATATCCCCAACCAGCCATCCCTTGATCTGAATCAAATTTTGCAACCAATGTGGGATCTTCCTGGCTCTTTACTTGATCTAATAAAAACACTTACTTTAAGTCCATTCCTGGAATAAGCAACATGTTGCGTTGTTTGACCTTTTTCCTAGCCTCATCAGGGCTAACATCAACTTCATCAATCTTAAGTTCCTCGAACGTTTTGGCAGCAACTTCATCATGCTAGGTTCATCTTTTCCCATCTTATTTATTTGCATTCTTTCTTCAAACTCTTTCATTTTCATTTTCATCCAAAAATCTTTTAACTTTGAGACTTTATAAATTCATCATCCTCCAATAATCTCATTGAAGCAACCACTCTCTCATCATCACACTGGCCCTTTGGAATTGCCTTATGCATGTCAACCCTATCCTCTGGTATTTCAAGGGTGTCTTCCTCTCCATAAGGTGACATAAGGACCTGATTAACTTCAGCATCATCTTTCATCTCCCTCAATACATCAACAATGTCATTTGTGTCTTCTGTCTCTTCTAAAATTTCTCGTATCACAATAGGAGGTTGAACATCTATCTTCCGTATCTTTGATGGTAGTTGGCCTGTGGGCACTTGAGGTGTAGACATTTGAATTGATTTTGTATCAGGAGGAATATCTGTAATAACTACCCCTGTGGGTCTCCTAGCCTGAAACTTTGTTGGCATAGGAACTTGTTTCTCATGCATTTGTATTGAGTTGCCATATACCTTTTCAAAATTATTGATCAATCAAATCAGTCCTTTTTATTGGGTCTACTTCCTCTGCATAAAAGCCAGGGAAATCAGGTTCCCAATCTCTCCCAGCTTGTTCTTGCTTCATCAAGATTTTCCACTTCTTTATCCTTTGTATAATCTCTGCAGTATCTGTACAATTCCTTATGACATCCTAATCATAATAGACTTGACGGACAATACCTGCCTTTGTAAGGATCTTCTGATTCACATAATTGATATGTCCCTAAGGGTCAAAGATCGTTTCAGTTACAAACTTCAAACAATATTGGTTCTTTAAATAATTTTGAACATCTTCAAGGGTACCATACCCAATAGAGAAATTAGAATTGTCAATTGAGGTTAGAATGCGCCTTTCTTTTGTTTATCCATTACATCCTCCATCCAAAGCA
Source organism: Thuja plicata (assembly GCA_018584345.1). Lineage (NCBI taxonomy): Eukaryota > Viridiplantae > Streptophyta > Pinopsida > Cupressales > Cupressaceae > Thuja > Thuja plicata. Next base: position 53,418 of record MU224624.1, read on the forward strand.
TCTGCCAAATGAATCCTAAAAATGCCAGTCTTGGTAAGACAACTCTAGGCAGGCGGTGAGGGGCTTGTGGACATCCATAAATCCTTATGATAGTTATTACATCAGCGAAGAAGAACCAATCACCAAAATTGTGGGTATGACCTTGTTCTGGCTTCCTGTCCTTAGGCCTCAATAGTTCCATTATCCTTGGAGGTAACCTAGTTGGAACACCAAACTCTGTCATAATCTTCATCACAAAGCATTCATTGAAAAGGGTGTGATCATTGTTCTTACATCTAGTATCCCATATATAGCACCAACATTGAAAAGACAATCTTCAGCTTGGACCATCCTCCTTCTCAAGCTTGAGCTTGGAGCTCCACTGGTTTCTATTTTGATACAATATCAAATGACAAAGAAGAGAGTAATGTTTGAATTCAACAGGAGACAAATTCATGTTTACATTTATCAACCCTTCATGCAAATCATGCATTATTTTAGTGGCAAAATCAAACTCAATGTTCACCTTAGGATGTTGAATCTGCATAGCCATCATCATCAAATCCACCAACATTTTACTCTTTGCATCTCTTCCATTAGGGTTTCTGTAATGTACCGGACACTTTGTACGATAATGCCCGTATGACAGTACCTCTTCCCCTCTTGTGTGGCAGCACTTCTCCACCTGTACTAAGTGTTCGGTACATTACAGTGGTATTAGAGCTAGTGATTTTGCTAGCCTATCGAGAGAATTATGGCACCCACAAATGGAATGGGAAATGCCCATGTAACAACCTTGTTGAGGGAGTTAACAAGAAGAAAACAACGACTTAGTAAGACCCTCGCAAGAGGATACCAACAAATGGAGGAGACGCTCAATCACTTGACAAAAGCAAGTATGAAGGGAGCTTCACAGGTATTCAACACAAGGTCGATGATTGCAACCTTCCTTCCCAAGATTGAGCAACAAGAAATGCAAACACCCCCTTTGACTAAGCCACTGAAGCAATTCAAGCAGGATTGGGTTGATGGTGGATGACAGATGATCATATCTCTCAAGGACTACATAGACCTGAGAATGAAGTATCCATCCTCCGAGCATAATATAGTCTACAACAATAATCTGAAGCGAGAGATTGACAATAGGCTACACGACACCTTAAATCCTAAAGAGGATAAAGACATGCTAACAGATCCACTTCAGTAACAGGAGGATATGGACAAGCAAGAATCAACAATTGTCCCTTCAAGTGGAGATCACCCAAATCTTCAAGACAACCACAAGGATGAGGGAGATGCTTGCACTAAGTTTGTGAAGCCAACATTCGCTGATCAATTTCATGGAGATGGGGACTCTACCAATGACCCTTTGAATGAGCAAGCTCTTTAGTTGGTTGAGTATGGAGTTTATCCTTTGGTAGGGCATGAGGCGTACATGATTTCCATCTCTCCTTGTGAGTGCCATCTATATGGAGAAAGCAAGTTGGATTTTGATGACTAGCTCGTCAACTCCGAGAAGCGCAATGTTTATATCAGAGTGGAGCAACGAAAGCTTGTTGGGGATTTGCAGTTGGTGCTCGCAGTCATAGTACGACATCAAGCTTTCAGTGGATGCGGCTATCAACACCCACACTTGGTATGGGATCCTGGAGGTTCGCAGTTGGCAAACGGTTTGATGACAAATTGCTTGAGGGCAAGCAATCTCTGGGCGGCGAGGACTGTAATGTCCCCAAATTAATGGAGAGAATTAATTAAATTAATTAATTAGGTGGTCCCAAAATTTAAATAATATTATAAAGGACTTCTTTAATTAATTAATTTAGTTATAAAATAAAAGAGGGCCAAAATAATAAAATAATAAGTAAAGTATGTCGACCTATTTGTAACCCTTCAGGTAACTACCTAGAGCTCTTTATAAGGCCATGGTTGGCATTGTAGGAAGTTATCATGGAGTTATATTTTCTTGTGTATTTGCGTTTCCAATTGGAATTGAGTCTTGTGTGCAGTTTCGGAGGTGGAAGACCCTCCCTAGTTTTTAATTGCAGTTTCGGTGGTTAGCAGCCACCCTAGTCTGCCGTTGGAGATATCATTTCAGATATTTCGCTGTGTACTTCATTGTCAAATTTGTGAAGTCTTCTTGGGAAGACAAATTTGTGCATCTAGATATAATCTGAGAATATAAGTCTCCAATTGATAGCAATTCAATTTTGTGGTTTGCATATGTTTTGATCTATGATCTATTGTGTTACCCTGGATTATAATAATAACCATTCATATTTTTGAATAGATCGAGTATAATATTTAGTCGTCAGGTGCCGAGTGCTGAAGGTAGCTGAAGTGTGCTGAGTGCCGAATCGTGCCGAGTGCCGAAGGGTGTTGAGTGTCGAAGGGAGCTGAAGGGTGCAAGTGCTGTCCGGTATGGTGGAAGTGTGCCGTTTGGTATGGTGAAAGTGTTCTATATGGTTGAGGTGTGCCATCGGTACATTACAATAAACTGTTTGACAAAATTCTTGAACTTGAAATGATTGAAAAATTATTGGGATAAGGGGGTCTCTTTACATTTGACTATTGATTTCAACCTCCCTGCCACTCATTGGAGAAACTATTCTATCCTCAAGGAAGTTTACTATTCTATCTTCGAGGAAGTTTTCCGTTCTCTTAACCTTCCCAAATCTCGCTGTTCTAATAATAATTGGTTTACTTCTATCTCTTGGTCTGATGCCACTAAAGTGAAAGGTTTGAATGCTAAAATTATATACAAGACTCTCTGCAATAAGTCTGCAATCTTTGAATATTTTGACCGCTTATGGAACCTTTCTCTTTCTAACAAGGATTGGCAAAATATTTTTAAATACAATTCGAAAAATGTGATGGAGCCAAAGAAGGCTTTCTTTAAATGGCTTTTTATTCTTCAAAAGCTGCCTTAAAAGGTTGACAATACTGATATTGAATGTGTAATGTTTAGAGGATTCCGGAAACCACTAAGCACATTTTCTTTGAGTGTTTTATTGCTGAAGAAATCTGGAATATATTCTGTTCTTCTCTCAATGGCTGGAATAACAATATTGTTTTGTCTGAAATTTTATTTGGTTCTACCAAGAAGTTAACTAAAACTTACAATTTATTCTGCCTTATTCTCTCTACCGAGATTTTATGGCAAATTTGAATTTGTAGGAACAAGTAGAAATACCGGGGAAAGGGAGGGTGCTTACTGAGTTTAAAAGAAACTCATATTTCTCTCTGTTGTTTCACTGGTAATGGTCCCAATGGAGATCTCGATGCACAAATTCTTGAAGCTTCTTGAGGATGGAGTTGTTATAGTAAACTCTTTAGAGGTTCTATATGGTTGGACTTGGAGATTTAATAAGGAAGAAAATAAACCGTTCATGCAAGGCCTTCTTGAGTTCGTGAAAAAGTACAATGAAGAAAACAATGAAGACCACAAGAATAAGAAACACAAACTGGACAAAGCTACTCCTCTGCATGACTCGAACACCCCTGAAACATTCAGTGCCAGCAGAAATCTTTGAAGATGTACTATCTCCTATTGCTTTTTATAATAATGTTATCCTTCAGACAGTTCACTTGGATGTAGTATATTTTGGCTAGACTGAAGAGGCAGTTTCTTCCCTATATTTTGCTTAGTAACAGTGATGCAATTGGGTGATACCAGCTCAACTTGGTGACAACATATGTATCATTTTGTTTACCTTTGATCTTTAATATTAAAAAAAATTGCTGACCTTCCTTCTACTTTTCTGGGGCTTCCTTATTTATTAAAATACTTTCAAATAACTTTTGGAACAACATTGTGGAAAGGATTCAAAAAACGCTTGCTGGACGAAAAAGGAGGTTGTTAAGTTAAGGTGGTTAACTTCAATTATTAAAAGCCTCTTTGCAAAATATCCCAGTCTATTATCTTTATTTGTTCGAGATTTTGAATTTATGGATGATAGGGTTGAATAGATATAGAAAAAGTTCTTTGCATTGGAATGGAGGAAAACTATAGGATTGCCTTGGTTAGTTGGGAAAAGGTTTGTAAACCTAAGAAGCAGGGAGGCCTTGGTATTAGGAGAATGCAAATGTTTAATAAAGCCCTATTAGCTAAAATTGGTCGGTATCTTTTAGAAGGTAATAAGGATTGGGCTCTTATTCTTAAAGCTAAATATTTGAATGATAGAGATTGATGCTGTTTTTTATCCTCCTTTGATTTTCCTTAAGGCTCGTTTTTTTGGAATAATCTTCTTAGAGTTAGAAATGTGCTTAAACAAGGTATTTTTTTGAGAGAGGGAGATGGAAAAAAGGTTGATTTTTGGAATGATCCTTGGATAGAAGGTCCTCTTTTGTCCTCTTTTCAAAATCTTTATCAATTAAAACCGCTGCTCTCAAAACTGAATGGGGATAAACTACATGTTATATTGATTGAAATGGAGAGCAGTGTAAGTGGAAGAATTTTCGGGGGCAAATAGGTAGGGGAAGGGTTTTGAGGGGAGGAAGACAACAAGAATAGCATGAAGATATTCATCATTTAATGAAGAATATTGGTGATATTCATCAGTTTCATAGACAAAAGCTGCCTAGCTGATTGAGTGATGTCATCCTGAGATCACTATTGAGCTGAACAATTTTATGCCTTATGTTGTTTGTGTGAGGTTTTGTTGCATGTTAAAGATTTGTGTACATATTTGAGCCAGATTGCCATATTCAGGGCCAAGGAGTTGCAGGTAACAAATTTGTTAAGTTTGCATGATATTTTTTTTAAAGGAGAGTTATACTGCTAAGCAGCTCGTTCTGTTTTATCACTTAAAAATATAAAATATTGAGATTAGACACAGGAGGACAACTAGTATTTATTTGTTTGCAAACCCTAGCCATCCACTTTCTAGTATCATACAAGCTGTAATAAGGGAGTTGCTGATATTGCATATTGGGTGAGCTGCACCTGTAAGAAGATGGTGTTGGAATTTATGGTAGTTTGGTGCGCAACAGTAGGTTGGAGAAATATAGAGATCTGATATATAGGGACAACATTGAGTGTAACTATGTATGAGGCCAAAAGGGACTGATTTATAAAATTTCTGATGTATATGAGAGTGTGTTGGCTAAATATTTTGCAAGTCACTAAGACTACAACTTGCACAATGTGTGTTTTAGGCAGCAGTGTGTGAGATTACTCTAAACTCTCAGCAATAGGGGGGGCTCCCTTCATACCGCAGGTGGCTTCAAGTAGAACTGAACTGTACCACATACAGTTCGCCTTGAACACTAATATCGGTGGCTCGGTAATTGACTTAAGAACAATTGACCGAGACAACGATGAATTTATCTAAAGATGGAATGATACAAGAGCTCAAAGTCTCTTGTCCTCACCCCAAATAAGTACTCTATTTATCTAATTTCCAATACTGAAGCCCAAAGTCTTCAGTCCTTGGAGTATTACAGCCACTACTCTCTATAGTAACCCCGATCTCCTGAAGCACAAAGTCTTCAAAAAACTTGGATTAAAGATGCTCTCGTGAAATAAACAAGTAAACTATTCAATCTGAATTAAGGATCAACAAATGCTACATAAGAAAACATTCATCAATTTTCAAGACAACAACTCAAAGTTTGTCAATCTCTATTCCTTTTATTAAGATACTCAACCCTCTTACAATGAAACACAAAGTCTTCAGAATATTAGAGCTTTGCCTATAGTTTTTATGAACAATAGATGGATCAGGTGCACCCGTATGTTGAGATACCTTCACGGTCTTACGCGCAACACTTGCCGCCTTGGAGATCGCACCATTGTATCCGCCCAAATCTTTCTGTAGCTGACTCAAGGCAACCTTGAGTCCTGCTAGCTTATCCATGGCACTACAACTGAAGGTGTTAATCTCCAGCTCTTGATGGATAACTCGTGCAAACCCTAACAATGCTTGCTCCTCCGTGATCAATTCTCCATCTTCTGTTACTAGCTTGTATGTCAAATCATCAAAGGCCTTAATAATGATCTCCTTATGCTCAGCGCATACCTGCATGGCTCCATGAACATCTTTTATCAAGCTTTTCAAAACTTGCTCTTTGTTCACCAACTGATCCAAAAATTCGAAATACATCTCCTTTGAAGAGACCATGGTTGAAAATCTCGGCGGTATATCGCACGTCTCGCAATATATCGCTCGTTTTTTTGGCAGGCGATTTAATCGCGATTTATATTAGCCACAATTTTCTCAGAATATCATAGCGATTTTGCGCCAAAAAATGGCAAAATCCTGGTCAAAACGGCGGACAACGGGAGAGTCAAAACGTTTAAAAGAGGTTTATGTAATTTTTTTGTGCATTTTTACTACTCCCGAGTTGCGACAGAGCGTGTTTTTCCTGGATGCTAGGTCGTTTCGCGAATGGTAGGGCACGACGTTCAGATTTCCTTCACGACATTCCGATACCTGCGAAACACAGTAATATGCTTTCTTGAATCCGTTAGGGCCCGTTTGGTTGGGGAATTGGAAAATGAAACAAATCATGTTTATCCATAGCCTGGTTATGCAAACCCTGGTTTTCATTTTTTGGGACTGTTTGGTTGCCCTGGAAGATGGATTTGTAAATCCACATTCTCTGTTTGGTTGTCAAACTAAAAATAGGAATTGGAATTT
>MU224624.1:60134-73181 GCA_018584345.1 Thuja plicata
CCATGTTTTCAGCTAAATGGGGATTTCGAAATCCACATTCTCATTCTTGCAGAGGGCATCCAAACAGGGAATTGCACCCCATAACCGGGTTATGCCGCCCATAACCCGGTTATGGGGTGCAACCAAATGGGCCCTTAATAAATATGCTATATTAATATTTTGGACCGAGTTGTTCAAAGTTTTAAGTTATGGTATATTTTTCGACTGATTTTTTTAATTGACCAAACTATAGTAGTATTAATATATATGGTTTTTAAAAGTTTCAACTATGATTTTATATGAATTGTTTTTCTATATTTTTAATTTTTTTCATATATGATTAATATCAATATTATTTTTAATATATATATATATTAGTATATGTAACTTTAAATATATGTATTAATACATATTTTATTTTTAATTTATAATCAATCGTTTAAATAGTTGAAAATTAATAAGATGTTGATTATATAAGTAATATATGTATATATTAGATATGAGAAATTTAGATGTGCCAAGTAATATATGTAATTTTAAATTTATTATATATTAGAAATTTGGATGTATTAATAAATCTATATAAGTTTCATAAATTTATGTATTTATTAATTTTATTATATAGGTTTATGAACAGTGAATCTATATTTAGGTTTGTAAATTTATATTTATTATTATTTATTTATTCATAATTGTGTTTATAAATATATTTAAGAAATTATATATTTTCAAATGTTCGATAAAATTGCTGATTTTTTTGCCGAGTTTTTGGCGATTCCGATTTTTTGAAATTTTTTGGGGCGGCCGAGTTATTGCCGAGTCCGAGTTTTTCAACTATGGAAGAGACTATTTCGTAAGTACACAAGATATCAAGATCAGCTTCTGCCATTTTCTTCCATACCTCCAAGTCTTCACTTAGAGTCTTTAGTTGCTGATCAAAAGATCCAACCACCTCTTGCAAACGGTCGGTTGTCTTCTTGATGTTCCTGAATATGCGGTACGCATCTTTGATGATCAACATGCCTTGAATTTCCAGTTGGCTGCCCCACTCATCAATTACCTTGGTCCTCTTCTCCAAACAGCCAATGTGTCGCTGAGTATCCTCTGAAAGTACACACTCTTGCTGAGAAGAAAGGCTCTTCTCAAGTGCTTCACGCAGATGGATGTTTTCCTCTTTCAGCATGTGTTTCTTTTGCTAGAGCTTGTTAGATCTCTTTGTGAATTGATCAAGCGCATCATGAACATCCATCTGACAACCTACAAATGTCTGCTTACCAAGTTCTACTTTGGTGATCTTGTAATCCACATCCTCGAGTTCATTCGCAGGCTTATTTGAAACAGGTTCAACAACTTCTGCATACTTGACATTTTGATCATTAATTATGACTTTGGAAATCACCTTAGCCTTCTTGTTTCTCAACACCCGAGGTTTGCTCTTAGGGGCAAGGACAAATTCCTCCAAAGAAACTTCAAGCTTCTTTCTCTTTTGAGTGATAACACCCAACCAAGGAGGTAGAACAAAAGATGAAGCAGCAACATCAACTGTGACCATGGCAGTCAACGGTTCTATTGGAGTAGAAGAAGGTATATCCATGACATCTCCTTGAACTTTCTCCTCCATGAACAACTCAATCTGTGAAGCCAAGTTGTTATTAGCCATGAGTGTGTCAAGCCTACGTAGATCCTCGGGGAGCTCATCGAACACATGTAATAAATCTTCTCCCTGTGTTGGAGCGACAAAAGAGATGGGTGTAGCAGGGACAATAGCTGTCGAATGTGCGGGAGGTAGATGTATCGTGAATGAATCAACATCCGTATTGAGAGGAGACATGGGAGGTTCATCCAACTCTGGAGCGGACTCATGCACAGCCTGTACCTTAGTAGCTTCTTGAACTTGCAGCACTTCAGGAGTAACCGATACTTGCAACTCTTCTTCACTATCCGAGAGATTGATCATCTCTAGACCTTTTGCCCTAGATGATGCTTTCGGTGTAGGAGCCTTTACCACGAGCTTTCCTCCTTCGATGGTGAGTTTTGGAATAGCCTTGACCTCAGATGTAGAAGACTCCCCTTTACCTTTACCTCGGATTTCAGACTTCATACCCACAGGACAAGCTAGATCGAAATCCCGCCTTGGCTTGATTTTAATACTTTTTATGCCCTTCTTCAACCAAATATTTGTATTTGCAAGGATATTCTGGAATCTATCCCAAATGGATACATTCTCCTTCACTGACCAGCATGGTGGTTGAATGGGCAAGTTCTTGACACGATGCTTTCTGTACTCAGGATCCAAGATCTCATTATCATCTATGAGTCCACCTGGAATCTCAGCAAGACGAAAGTCTATGATTTGTTTGACAGTGAGCCTGCAGTAATCCATTTTGGTGATCTCTGCTTCAGTATGAAGATCAACCCACAGATCCTCAAGACGATGAACATGAGTGAACTGCCTTCGAATCTTATCATTCATCCCTCTCCAATCAAATGAACCTCGTGCCATGAACTTCTTCAAATTGACCTCTTGAAGCTCAAATTCCATGCACTTAGCTTTAGGAACTGTGTCGAGTGAATAACCACCAATCCTTAGAGGATTGCGCGAGGAAATGCCCACACCTGGTCTGTGTAGAGAGGACTGATATGCTTGCACGACCATAAGCTATCGAGCTAACTCCGTAAGAATGAGTTTATCTATAGGATACCTTGGTAAGGTATAAGCCTCCTCCCGGAAATACCCCACCCTGAGATAGGTGAAGTTCGGAAACTGAAGAAAGATATAGCCATACTCATTTACCTTGCTCCATGCTTTGTCTGAAACCCTTTTGTTCGGACACTCCTGGTCAAACAAGCATCGAAAATATCCAAAGAATGTGTCTTGCACTCTTCTAAAATGAATGCGGCTGGACCTTAATGGCAAGTGATCATAGACTCCCACACAGGTAACTGCATCCTGTCTCCCTTGGTAGATAGTCCTGAAAAAGACCCTAGGGCAGCAGCGATGTAGATTAGGTAAGAGTTCATGTAAAAAGTACGTGTATTAGGTACTTGCGCTAGCTGCCCACATATGGTATCACTGATCAATTCTCCCCAGAACAACCGCTGCCTTGACTTGAGGATCAAGGAAAAATACTTGTACATCCAAGGTTCGAAAAGATTAGATTCTTTCAAACCCCCAACTCGGCTTAACAAGGTGATGAGATCGTGGACCTCGTCTTTGAATTCGGATCTATGCATCGCTTTAGGCCACCGAGCCACATTTGGCCTTTTGGTGATCAACCAGTTATCATTCATATATCTCAGGTAAGTTGTCCTGCCATTTTCCCATCTTTCGAGAGATTTCTCAATCGTTAGATTCATGATCACTGGAGCTGCTGGCACTTTGAAAACACGATCTATGGTATCCGGATCAAGACTGATTACCACCTTCCCATCTTGATTCTTGATCGTTTTGGAGATGGGATCAAAGTTCTTTGCACATGCCATCACGAACTCGGGTACCAATGCAGCTGTTGGGAAAGTAGACACATAATGAATGAAGCTCTCCCGAATGTTGATCATGTCATATCTAGTGGATGTCTCCACTCTTTTTAGAAACTCGTCCATGTCCAAGTGTCCAATCTCCGTATCACGGATCTCCTTCACATATGACGTAAGATGAGAAGGTACAATGGAGTTTTGGTATTTATCATATTGATGCTTTATTTTCTTCTTCCCTTTGTTCTTTGGTGACGTAGATCCTTTCTTCGACATGACAAGGATTGCAGCAGCTGTAACTGTGACATGGAAATCCCAAAAAATAAGAACTTCATCATCAAGAGAAGAGAAACCCATTTCATATGCAAGAGTGAAAGGAAAGGACAACCCCTTATGGAGATAGAAAAATAGGTATGAGGGGTTTTCCGTCTCAAATGCATTTTTGAAAAGTAGGACAAGAAGGAGCATAATATCCTTTTCTTTTGAAGTATGGTGGGCTTTTAAGCGAAAATTGCAGATTTGGGACTTTACTCTTGTGGGCTCTTTTAAGCATGTTTGTATATGGGGAAACTTTGCACTTCCTTTTCAAATGGGGATATGAAAAAGTGGAGTTTTATGGGCTGATTGCATATGTGAATAGCACATTGCACTTTGGGAAAAACACCATAAGAACGGGGTTTTTAATCCCCCGACTGCATATGAGAATAAATTGCATTCTCATATGCAACTTAGAAAAGATGAGAGAAGAGAAGAGAGCATAACATATATACAAAACAAAATAAAATACAAAAATGCAAACAAAAATGAGAAGATAAACATTTTACCTTCCTTGAATGCAAAGAGAAAAACCAAATTTCTTCTTCAAAGCAAATTCTGGAAATAGAAATGAATTTCGAATTTGGAGATTGAGAGAAAAATACAGAGTTATATAGACCCTAAAATTGACAAGTTCTTGTGAAAAACAATGCCAATATCAATGGTCATGGTTTGGGGAAGGACAAGTGTTCACCATGCATCAAAATTTGCATGAAAACAACAAGAAAATGAGAGGAATTCTTCAAAAACGTGGCCTATAATCATGGCATTCTTTTCTCTTTTGAAAGAATCAATCAAGAACTGAATTTCGAAATTAAAAACCAAGGCAAAAATGTTTTTGAAGAACTCTTTGAAACTTATCTTAACTGCAGAAATTTTGGGCATGCATTAAATAGGGAAGAAAGAGTCTCTGATTAAAATGCCACCACAACAAGCAACTCCAGCTAAAACTGCACCAATTTGTGGAGGCAAACTGTTGAAAAGACTCCACTATGTTCTTGCTGAGAAGAAAACGCAGCCTGTGGTGGAGGAGTTTTTATTTTTTAGGGAAAAACATTCATGCATTTCCCATAAAAAATGACGCCATGCTTCCACTAGTCTTTTACAGTGAGTTTCAAAGAAAAACGCATATGCTCAGCGATGAATATTAACATCCGATAACTATTAGTTACGATGAGAACATACACTTTATTTTAATAAAACTGTGAGTCTTATTTCATATGCAAATTTTAAAAAATTAGACGCCTGCAGTTAAAAGATTATGCCACGGTTTTTAAATGAAGAAAGGCATATGCGTTAGCTGGAATAATCAACGCCTTTAGTGAATGAAACTGCATAATGTTATTGGCTCATAACATATGCTATCTTTATGGAAAATCGACGACATATTCTATGAGTTGTGGGCCTTCAGAAACCACCGCATTTTAATATATAAATGCTCGGATATGCTCAATTTTAAATAAGACTCCCAGACGCGATCTTCAGAATGACTCATAGTTTATATAAAACGTTATGTTTTAAGACAGAATTATAATTACAATGACTACACATCGTTTATTCCGCATAAAGACATATAAATTGAAAGATATAATTATACTTTATACTTTTTTGTTTTTTAAAAACTCCTTATTTATTCTATAAAGCCATTTATATATACTTTGAAAAATATATATATAAATTAGTCATTAAAATTTTAAAATCATACTATCATATATTTATAAAAAACATATGTTTATATATTTTAAAACCAATGTTTATTTAGACTTTTTAAAATAAGAAAGTCGTTTTTAAAATGTATAAAGTAAAATCGATATTAGAATAGAAACTCTTCCCATCATTGTTTGATAGAATAACGAGAAAACTTCATGATTTTATATGCGACTTTAAAATTTTAACAATTTGATATGCAGATATGATGTAAAAATCATGCTATCATTAAAATTCTAAAGCAAAACTTCGTAGAATGACACGAAATTTTAAAATAGAGTTTAAAATCTATTTTTCATACAAAATAAGTTTTCGTTTTATTCACATGACGAGAAAAAGACCATTCTTAAACTTAGAAGGAGGTACAAACTGTCCAAAAACCAAGCTACAAGACTATGACCCGAACGAGAACAAAAACAAGACGCAAAGCAAAGCAAAAAGAAAGACAAAAAGATTGGATGTTTGCAAGGAGTAAAAACGAACAAGAACCAAGGGATAACTGATCCTGTCAAATAGAAATTCCTACAAAACATCAACACCCTTAGAGAAAACTCCTACCAAACGTTAAGGGTGTTGATGTTTCGTAGGGTTGCCCCAATTTTGGGGAATGCAAAATTGAGGACAACAACTGGCTCTGACTGGGGAACATTTCTCGTTTGCTCTTCCTAGCAATGAGGAGCGCAGAATCCAGAATCTCCAAGTGCTTTTATCTACTCCATTGGGCTATAGAGTCAGGTGACCAAAGAAAAAGACTCAAAAACCTAAAAACCCAAAAAAAACAAAAAGACTTGGACATTATGTACAGTGGTACTTATCTTGCCATTACTCAAAGTAATGCTTCAAATGCTGGGCACTATATGGAAGTGCGAATGGAGTGCCATCACGGTATGCCAAGATAAATGTGTTCTCTCCCGCTACTTGATGAATAGTGAATGGTCCTCTCCAGAGAGTATCAAACTTCCCATGCATTCCTTTTGGTTCTCGCCTTTTGTCCAAGAGTAGAACACGATTTCCAACCTGAAACTCCCGCTGCTTGGCTTTCTTATCAAAAATTACTTTAACCTGTTGCTAATGTGCTGCAAGCCGATCAACCACCTGAGTTCTTTGTTCCTCCAAATGATCTAAGAACATTATCCGCTTGTCCAGAGAATCCTAAAAAGTGCTATCTTCAATAGCCTTAGCCAACTTAAGAGCGGGAAGCTCAATAGTTATGGGAATTTCTGCATTTACCCCATAGAGAAGCTGGAATGGTGACATCCCAATTGCTCTTTTGGGTGTAATTCTGTCTGCCCACAAAGCGTCAAACAAAACCTTGTGCCAAGAACGTTGATTATCATCCACCAGCTTACGAATAATGGTAACCAAGTTCTTATTGCTTGATTCGGCCTGACCATTTCCCTGAGGATAATAATCAGATGAATGAGAGAGGGTAATACCATGCTCAAAACAAAATTGCGTAAGTTCTGCAGATGAAAAAGTTGCAGCATTATCTGTTATAATTTTATTTGGCACACTAAAGCGAGAAATTATATTCTCCTTAAAAAATGCACACACCACTGACGATGTTGCATTCTTCACTGGGATGGCTTCCACCCACTTGGTGAAATAATCAGTTGCGGTGAGAACATAAGTATGTCCAGCATTGGATGTTGGGTTAATGGTACCGATGAAATCAAGCCCCCATTGCTGGAAAGGCTCTTTGATCACAACTGGCTTTAGAGGTAAAGCTGAGAGTTTCTACTTACCAACAAACTATTGGCAACGATCACACTTGCGTACCCAACTATATGCATCTTGAAACAAAGTCGGCCAATAATACTTGGCTCGCACAATTTTATGAGCAGTTACCAACGCAAAAAAATGCCCACCACATGCCATATCATGAAATGACTCCAACAAGCGAACTTGTTGTGCCTTATCAACGCATCGCAAGAAGTTTCCATCAAGTGATCGCTTGTACAAACCACTATCCCATAGGACAAAATGAGCTGCTCGGAGCTTCAAATTTCTTTTTTCCTTGTAAGTAAGATGTGCAGGACATTCACCATAAGTAAGAAAATATGCGATATCAGAATACCACTCGTCAGTTGTATTGATGAATAACACTTTAGGCAAAGCCTCAGGGATTTCTTCTTTGCCTGGTTCATTCTCCGCCATCAATTGACACAAACCTTTGCTGCGAACCAGCTTAGTAGGACGAATCTCAATGTCATATTCCTCGATCTTACCAATCCAGTTTCCTCTCTTTGTTCCAAATTCTTGTTGAGCCAGAATTGACTTTACTGTGGTATCTGAAACGAGAACCACAACATGAGAGTTTAAGATGTAAAATCTGAAAGATTTTACGGCCTTTACGACCGCATAAGCATTCTTCTCCATCAAAGAATACTTCAACTCATGTGATTTTAGTGGACAACTCATGAATGCAATAGGGGACTCAATGTCCTCTCTATTTTTCTGCACAAGAATTGCTGACATAGTATGCTCAGAAGCATAACTATACAAGATAAAATCTTTAGTGTAGTCTGGGCAGACTAACACCGGCGCATGTGCGATCGCCTCTTTAATCTCTTTGAAAGAAGCTTTCCCTTCTGGACTCCACCGGAAAACCGTCGTCCCTTTCATCATATTAGAAATATGACGAGTCTTCTCAAAAAAGTCAGGAACAAAGCGCCTTAAGAAATTCACCTTCCTGAAGAAAGAATGAACTGCAGTTTTACTAGTAGGTAAGGTAAGACTTTGAATTGACTTGACCCGCTCTGGATCAATTTTAATGCCTTCTTTGGACACAATATGTCCTAGGAGCTTACCTTCTGTAACTCCAAAGATAGACTTTTTCGGATTGAGAGAAATCCCATGCCTTTGACATCTTTCAAGCACCTGCCGAAGATGAATCAAATGATCTGAGCGCTGCTTGGAAAAGATGGTTAAGTCATCAAGATACACTATGATAAACTTATCCTTGATATCGCGGAATGCTAGATCCATGGCACGCTGAAAAGTTGCTCCAGCATTTATCAACCCGAAAGGCATTCGGTTGTAAGCAAAAGTACCCCAGGGTGTGGTAAGTGCTGTTTTATACTGATCGTCTTCCCTCACCTCAATTTGGTTATAGCCAAAAAAACCGTCAAGCATAGACAGCATTTGGGATCCGGTTACGGTTTGCAACACATGATCCATTATCGGCAATGAATAATTGTCCTTCAAAGATGCTTGGTTCAGATTGCGGAAATCTACACAAATGCGGATTTCACCATTCTTTTTACGAACTGGAACAATGTTGGCCACCCAAGTTGAGTGTTGTATTGGGAAGATAATCCTTGCGTCAAGCATCTTCTGAATTTCAGACAAGATAGTGCCCGAGATTTTGGGGTTATACTGTCGCTGCTTCTGCCTGAATGGAGCAACTCTAGTCTTCAAAGGAATATCATGTTGTACTACCTTTGGTCGGAAGGACTTCAAGTCATCATACGAGTATGCTAGTACATCAATGTATTCGGACAAGAGAAGAATGAACTGATGCCTTTCTTCTGGTGTACAACATTTCCCAATATTGACAAACTTAGGATTAGCTTCCGTATTCAAATTATACCTTTCATATTCCATGACGAAGCTTGATCCAGCTTCTTGCTGATTTTTAACATAGCAATCGTGCTTATCAAACAACCTTTCCAGGGAAACTAGCCCTTTAGGAATTTTATTTCCTTTCAACTGAATGACTTCTTCTCCAGCTTCAAGATTCTTTCCAGACGTATCTTCACGGGGAGGAGAACTACTTCCTTCAAAGAACAATTCATCAAAATTATCTTTTGTTTCCAGAAAGTTGATGATTTGCTGATCATCATTGAACACTTGCCAATAATCTGAATTATCAAGAACACTGGGACGATAGACTAACTGAATAGTATATCTATCCTGCTTGAATTCCTCGTGAGGTACTAAACAAGTTGCTGAAATCGCAAGCAAATCAGCTTTATCATTGATCTCTCTGGGAATTGCAGAAATGTTGAAAGCATCGAACAATTCTATATAGTCCCATACCAAGTTTCTATAATGCTTGAGCCGCTCATTTTTGGTTTGGTACTGATTTCTCACTTGACACACCACGAGCTCAGCATCACCTTTGGCATGCAAATTCTTGATCCCTCTATTCTGTGCAGCATCAATACCTAGAAGCAATGCTTCATATTCAGCAGTATTGTTGGTGCTGTTAAACTGCAGCTTGTAGGAATATGGAAACTTCTCCCCTTGAGGAGAAACCAAAACAACCCCTGCTCCTGAACCAGTTGCTGCGCAACTGCCATCAAATTCAAGTACCCATACCTCATTAGAGTTGATTGCATCAGGAAATCGAAAAGCAGATGAATCATCATTAGCCGAGCTCGAAGGCATAGCTTTTTCAACCATTGTAAAAGAATTTTCTAGATCCCCAGGTGAAACAGGTACTTCATCTGAAACTTGCCCTTCTTCAGCATCTGCAAATTTGTCTTCATCTGTTAAGGATGTTGATGCTTCAAATTGATAATCCTCAGCAAACTCTGAAGACTTTAGAGCTATGAAGATAATAGTTTCCCATGCCAGCCGATTCAAAAAGAATCTGAGAGCGAGGATCATCTGATTTTACCACTGTATACTTTGTCTCCCTCTCTGGAAGCAGTTTCTGCATAACCCCTTTAACAGGAATTCGCGCTTCAGACATATCCATGCTTAACTCACCTCCTACGTCTTTACAAAAATTTTGGCCCAGAAGCATACCATAGGAGGCAGGAACATCAGCAACAAGGACAATCATTTTAATCTTCTTTTTAGGGAAGGAAGAAAATGCAAACTGAGCATCCTTGATTTGGCCTTTAAGTGGTACTTGTTTATTCTCCATGGAATAACAATTACCGAAGGATTTTGTTAAAGTTAGACTTAAAGCATTAGCAACCTTGGCAGGCATAACGTTATCCGAGGCCCCAGAATCAATGACACAATTGCTTAACTTGTAACCATTAATCAACAAGGAAATATAAAAAGGTTCTATCTTTTCTGGAACGGATGAAGGAATGGTCACCAAGTTATTTGGAAGATTCTTTGAATCTGGGACAGCAACAGAAGTTTGCGCGGGTTGAGATTCTTTGACAAAGTTATTAAGCCTCTCCAGCTGATCTGGATATGCTTGGAAATATTCTACTTCAGACATTTGGATCTTAGTCTTCTTAGCATGGTCTATGATATCAAAATCTTGGAAGGAACTTGCCAAGGATGTAAGAGAAATGTCTATTTGGTTTTTAGGATTAGACACACTAGGTTTCAGTACATTAGTAGATACTGACTGAGGAGCAAAACTTACTTGGCTATTTTTAGGAAGAATAGGAAGAGGATTTCCTCTTTTGGCAATAGTAACGGGCACCTGGGTACCTTGATTTGATTTATCTTCTTCTTCCTTTTGTCGCGCCATCTTTGTTTGAGATAGAGTCATAACCGCATAGGCTTGAGCAAAGTCTTCTTTTGGATCGGTACCATCATAATGTACATACCCAATATTAGAGTCGCTAGCCACTTCTTGTTCTTCATCATAATGAGCAGCATTCTCCTCCGTTTGATAATCGTCTGGTGTTACACCAGGTTGATCATTTTCATAATACCCCGTGGCTGTCCTGCCTGGCGGGGCCTCAAGAGCAAGCCTCTCCAGAGGAGGGGGAAGCTTTGCTTGATTCTTTGCTGCATAATTATGAGCAGCATTAGGAAATGTTCTTCGTGGAATGTCCTTATACGGAGCAACAGATGATCCTTGCGAGATCTGCTTTTTAAGTGCAAGTACCTCATTTGCTAGTTTTTGAACCATTGGATCCGTACTACTTGAAGTAGATGCATCATTATAGGAATTTCCATTGGAAAAGTTCCCTCTTGACTTATCTTTTCAGATTTTTCCCGCCATGATAAGATCATCTTCAATCTTTGTTGCCAGAGTTTGAGCATTAGCTAAGCTTATGGGAACTGACCGTCTCAAAAGGAAATTGACTTCAGGCAACTGCGTATTGATGAAGAAACACTTTAAATTCTCAGGAGTAGGCCGTGAAGCAGTAGGAATCCTATTTGCCAACTTATTGAATTTAGCAATGAACTTGCGCATTCCTTCTTGCGTGTCTTTCTTCATTTGAGTTAATTGAGCAAGCAAAGCATGCTCATCTTCCACAGGCTTGAAACGTTCTTCAAATTTGGTATGTAATGAATCCCAGCTTGTAATAGAACCGGTAGCAAGATTGAATAACCAATCAAAAGCAATGCCCTGCAAAGTCTCCACAAAGAGCCTCACTGACACATTTTCATGCTCCACTCCGAGTATGCCACATGCAATGTAGAAAGCCTTAATATGCTCGTCGGGATGTTTCTTTCCATCTCCATAGAACTTGGGAAAGTTCTTACGAGATCCTGGGGGAAGAGTGTGTACAGGTGGAGTAAGGTCGAGAGGGCCAAAAGCTGTTCCCCATGGACCCGCAACCATTGTAGCAAAAGTGGAGTAGATTTAACTAATGGTTTGAAAAAGAAAGAAGTTTCTTAACAAGGAACAAAACTCTTTTTCTGTGATGGTGGGTAACTGGTAGTCCGGGTGAGTGGTGATGTAGGAGCTAGAAGAGCAAGCCTAGCCTGCTGAGCCCAACTCGGTGCAAATTTTGACAATTCACCCTTCCTCTTTCATTGGTACTGCTTGATTCCTTCTAGTTTGAATCGCTTGGACCAACTCAGAGGTAATCACTTTTGAAAATATTTTTGGATGGAACTTCGCTTATTTCTGTCCTATAGAATAAGCGGTTAATCTTTTTCTCTTATTCCAGAAAAAGATTAGAAAATGAAGGTGGATAATAGAATAAAACAACAAAAATGTGTAAAGAAGCAAAGTGTCCGTTAAAGGCACAAAGTCCTCCGTTGCTTCTCCAGGACGAGAAACTCAAATAGAAGCTCAAAGTCTTCTTAAGTGAACTTCTTATCAACCTTGTAATCAAAATAGTATTCGATCCCCAGCGGAGTCACCAAAAACTGTTGGCTAAATATTTTGCAAGTCACTAAGACTACAACTTGCACAATGTGTGTTTTAGGCAGCAGTGTGTGAGATTACTCTCTCCTCTCAGCAATAGGGGAGGCTCCCTTCTTACCGCAGGTGGCTTCAAGTAGAACTGAACTGTACCACATACAGTTCGCCTTGCAACAGTAATATCGGTGGCTCAGTAATTGACTTAAGAACAATTGACCGAGACAGCGATGAATTTATCTAAAGATGGAATGATGCAAGAGCTCAAAGTCTCTTGTCCTCACCCGAAATAAGTACTCTATTTATCTAATTTCCAATATTGAAGCCCAAAGTCTTCAGTCCTTGGAGTATTACAGCCACTACTCTCTATAGTAACCCCGATCTCTTGAAGCACAAAGTCTTCAGAAAACTTGGATTAAAGATGCTCCTGTGAAATAAACAAGTTAACTATTCAATCTGAATCAAGGATCAACAAATGCTACATAAGAAAACATTCATCAATTTTCAAGACAACAACTCAAAGTTTGTCAATCTCTATTCCTTTTATTCAGATGCTC
>MU224624.1:94961-117850 GCA_018584345.1 Thuja plicata
GATCCAGAACGCAGCAAAGGTTGAGGTGTCATGGCATTACAAAGTTTGGAGTGTGGAGTATGTGGCCAATGTGGGAGTCTACACGTAGAGCTAATGCCCAAAAACTACAGAATTTTAATTCCCTCTCCGGATGAAGAACAAGCTCTCCCAACCCAAATTTCAGAAGAAATACTTGAAGGTATGTTTATCTTACATTCTGCAAACATCAGGGAGGCAATTAAAACTGTCATCGGCCATGAAAATATAGAACCGCGGACCAAGCAATTACTATATCCGTCACAACTAGTTTCAATCTTCTTTTCAAATGCCATGGACCTAATGCAATTAGCAAATTTACTGGAAGGAATAGCTCGAAATGTTGTGGTTTGTAAATATTGGGATGAAAATAAATTACAGAGAGCCATGCAAAAGTACGACCTATGGAATGGGCAAGCTTTGATAGGCGGTATTTTCACAAGGCATTCACTGTTATCAAATCATGCTGCCATGGTCACATATGATAAAATTAAAAGGGTGTTGGAAGAAATGAGCAGCTACCAAACTAAGGACGCTCTGCAAGCAGTGGGCCGCACATTGGGTATGGACTTGGAAGAGCCGATTTGCAAAAAAGTGGAAGCATTGATTCTGCTGCTCGATAGGTCCAACTTTGCAGAGCCTCCACTTGTCCGTTCAACAGTTTCCTCTCCAAATTTGGGATGCGAAAGTCGATGGCCCAACCCACGGTTGAACACCCACAGGAAGTATGGCCGGAGAGTACTCAAGTGTTGGAATGGACTGGTTTTCAACCTCACAACAGGGAAGGATGGGTCGGTTACCAGCTACACAATCAAGATTCGGGTTGGGATGGTCCGCAGGCTCACGAGGATGGATGGGGATGGTCACCTCGCACTCATTCAGATTTCTCTCCCAGCGATTTCGATCCTATGGAGGAGTAATTAAAGGGACAGCAGAATTTTTGGGTCGGCTTCTAGCATAAATTTTGTATGCAATGGCATTAGGGGTTACAAAGCTCACAGTTTTTGGGATCCTTGTGACTGCTAATGGCTCCTCTATACCTAGGGTTTCACCTGCACGACAAACGTTTGAAAATCGCATATGCCTAACGGTTTTTGGTGAGATTTTCTTCATCGGCATTTTGGTCTGTACTTTGGAGGCATGAGGTTCAAATATTCAACTTGCAAAAATATAAACACCGACCCGATGAGAGATATTTAATGGGTGCGAGTGCCAAAGTTATTTTGAGGGATTAATCTTGCTTTATCCACAATGTAAATGTTAAATTGATATAAGCTGTTGAGCAACTATTGTGGATTCGAATTAGGAGCTTTTTGAGTAAAAATAAATATGTAATAGCTAGGCTTCTAGTATCTTAATATTATTGTATTGAGTAATGAAGTCGGGTTTTCTTACTGGCTCTTTCCCGACTGAGCTCTTGAACCAGTTTTATTATTAATATAAATATATTAGTGGGGATCCCACTTTTGCTTAAAAAAAAAAATAAAAAAAATTTGCTATTTATTATCACCCTTGCGATATATATACATGTGCGATTTTATAATAATAACTAAGGCATTATTATTATAAAATAAACAAATAAAATAATCAACTAAAAGGGCCCAAGTTGGCCATCTCTTGGAGGGATAGTTAATTACCAAGGCACATATAAATATTCAAGTTCGATTCTTGGAGAAGAACACACCAAAAACATAACGTTTGTTCTTGCTCTCAAGAATCCAAAGAAGGCAAATTATCCTTGCATTATAGAGTGAAAATTATCAGCGAATTGGGGTGAAATTTAGCAGCAAATTGGAGCGAATTACTTCAGGCATTCATCAGCGAATTTATATATATACTTGGAGTCCGAATTGATACAAATCTGGTGTGCGATTTGGATCAGAATATTATGCATATCAAGGGTGCGAATTACCCTATCTAGGGCTTGATCCCCATCTACTATTTTACACATTACTTGAGGGCAAATTCTTGGACAGAATTCGCATGCCTTGGGGTTCGAATTTAACACTTTAGAGGGCTGCGATTTTGGACCTGTGTGGTAGCATTTTCTACATCACATCAATATTGGAGTTGCAGATCTAAAACAAGGGCAGACTTATCAAGATAAATTGGTGTACAAAATTGGTACCATCTTTCCACCTTTCTTTGTTAATTTTGTCTATATATTGTTTCAGTTTTAATAGCTATCTATAGATTGTATTTTCCTTGCATAGATCTGAAAATATCAACAACTGGAACCTGCTAAATTGGGGACATTACAGTTTTATACAAACTTTGTGCAAATTAAATTCCCGTCCAAGTGCGAGCTGGTGGTTTCCATTTCAATGATTGTTTTACTTTTTTAGTATTCGTTTCTGTGTTATTAATGGTTGTTTTGGTAAAATCATAGACATTTTTGAATAGTCCTCCATTAATTTGCTGCGTTTAGGGTTTTTATATGCTGTTTTGTTAAAAACGGTTTTTGTATATATTTTTAATGGTTGTTTTTGCATATTAATGATGTCGTTTTGGTAAAAAAAGGGGGTTTACCTTCATTTTTGTGTGTTTTTATGGTTCTAGTTTAGGTTCTCTTTCCTTTGTTTTTGAGTCATTTCTTGTCTCAGTCTCAATGAGCTCGGTTAATAATTTTAAACTTGTTTTAGTGCTTTCCCAAACACATATTAGAAACATGTTGAGATTACATTAATTATTTCATACAATGTCAAAGAAGACAGCATAGCAGTGATGTCATGATAACATAGGAGTAAAGGACCAGTGATATGAAAGAGTAGAGACCTAGCCACTGTGTTCGTGAATATCATGATGAATAATGTCATGAATAGCAGCAAAAGATGACTTTTATAACAACACGACTGCTACAAATATCAGAAGTATTGCTGTCATGAAGATAAAAGAATGAATATCAAAGAACAGTAACAAGGGCTCAAAGCATAAATCAATGGATAACCAATGCCTAGAAACAGTGGTGGTTATGAAGAACAGTCACAATGATCAAGGGAGAAGATAGTGGCATTCACTGTTCTATGAGAAACAATGAACAGAGTATGTGCTATCCTCAAGGATCATCCATGGTCTTTGATGTATGATGCCATGAAATACATGTTCAAATACACCTCCATTTGCAAAAAGAAATATAAATGTACTTGTAGTCTGTAGCATTTTTCCCAATGGCAAGGATATTTGTAAAACATAAAACACATGCCTTTGTTCCAAAATCAGATCTTCCCATCTTCACTACATGGAATATAAAGTGCAGTCATGGTTGAAAATCCCATTTGTATACTTAACAAAATGCATTTTTGGAATTTTTATACCTTCTGCATGTACCATTGCATGTAATGATTTGTGCAATGCAATATGCAATCATAGCTCAAAACCCCGATTGCATTTCATTTCAGATCTTCTATGTTCCCAAATCAGAATTTTCAATACCCATTACATGTATTGTTAATGTACAATACATATAATCTTAAGTGTAATCACCCCTGAAATCTCCATACCCATTATATGCAAATCGGGGATTTTTGTTAATATTTTCAGATTTAAGAAGGAATGTTCAAACTATAGAGATCTTTCAATTAACTAAGCACATGATATAATTAAATAAACACAAAGAAGGAAAGGTAATACCCGGATTATAACTCTGAAATCTGTCCTTGGAGTCTTTAAATCTGATCCTTTGATTCCTTCTAGATATGTGCTATATATATGCCAAGTTGCCCACCTAGGGCTTCTTTAATTTTTGCTTTTAAGTGTCTTGGATTGCTTCAGATCTGCTGCAATATTGCCACTAAACTGGAGCCGCTACAGTTCGCCCTTCTAGGTCTGCTGCTACAAATTTGCCCTTCTAGGGCTGCTTCTGTGAAATCGCCCTTTGTAGGGCTGCTGTTATAAATTTGCCCTTCTAGGGCTGCTCCTGCAAATTCGCCCTTCTAGGGCTGCTGCTATGAATTTGCAGATTAGCGATTCTTGGAGGAGAAGTACATGTTATGTTTTTGCTGGATCTTCTCCAAGAATTGATCTTGTATAAATATGTGCCTTAATAATTAACTCCTTTAGAGGATGGCCGACTTGGGCCCTTTAATTAATTATTAATTATTCAACTCCTCTAGAGGATGGCCGACTTGGGCCCTTTAACTAATTATTATTTTTACTTATTTTATAATAGTAACTACCTTAATTATTATTATAAAATCGCACATGTAGAAGGTAGGGTAGTAATAATAAATAACAACAAATTATTATTATTAGCAAGTGTCTGATTTGATCTTAGCCGTAAAGGCTATAATATTAACAATTTTTACACGAACTGCATGTTTTGTTACATGTAGTCAAATGCGCAATTGCATTTTCACCTGCAGTAGCACTCCAAAATCCTTGAATTACAACTATGGCCCATAAAAAGAAACTTTTTCACTTCAGCCTTGTTTACACACATGATCTACCAAGTTTCAAAATCAAAGTATGAACTTCATGGAGAATGATATGGAACTAACGTCAACACATTTTGACGTTATGGTGTTTCGGTCTTTCATCTCAGTGCTACAAGTGCTCATCCAAAGTCAGAAGGGCCAGCCATCACGCATGAGAAAAAGATGAAATTCAAGTTTCATAAATATTAGAATGCTTTCAAGACTGATTCCAAGCTGGTGGTAGAAAACCAATAAGAGGGATCGTAAACATTTTCCAGTCATGGGTTAGAATGAAATTCAGTGATTTGTTGATGCCACCAAATGCAGAGGTTAAAGTGTTATTTTCTGTAGATGTTCCCACTCATGTACAAATTTCCTCTGTAATAGAGGATGATGTTATAAGAGTCGTGTCTTGTTAGACACTCAGTTTAGTTTTCATCATGCATTTTGTATTTTAGTTTTGACAAGTTACACGTAAAGCATAAAATTGCAATTGCATATGTAATCTCACATGTAAAGCAAAAATTTGCAATTGCACATAGTCTCAATATATTTAATCACATTACATAGGACTATAATGATGAATAAGTCAACAATACCTTGTTAGTTTTTCACATTTTACTCTCAGCCTCTCTTCTATAAATACAAGAGGGCTCATTGTAAATAATCACCTTTATGCATTGCTAGTAAGCTTTGCTAGAATTGTGCAAAATACAAACTTTGCTTTTATTTGTGCAAACTGATTTCAAAGTGAATAAAAGAGCAAGTGTTTTCAATCTTTGTGTTGGAGGAATTTTTTATATCATTGTGTTCTTACGTCACAATAGTGGTATTACCTTGAATTTATTGAGAAAGTGTATGATTTGTTTGTGTTATAAGATAAACTTTAAATCTGATTTTGTATAGACTCAGTGCTGGAGTTATCAATTTGAGTCAAGTAGAAGTGAATACATAGTCTTTGAGCTGTGATTCTTTGTGGAATCAGAAATTAGAAAGGAAGTTTTATGTATTAAGTCTTTGTGCTAAAGATATTGCTGCCTCATCTCTTAAATCATTGTAAGATAGTGTATGAGTCTTTGAGATTATGTACATTTCTTAGTTAATAGTTTATCAGTGCGCTTAAAAATTAATCTTTCGGTTAATTTTAAGATTATTGGCATTATTGCTCCAATTAGTGCACATACTGTGTCTAAGTTGAGAGGAGAGATTATATCACACATACTGTGTTTAAATAATCTATTTTGTAAGTTGTGTCTACGACCACTTACAAAATATTTAGCCAACAAACCCATTGTTGACTTTTTGTAAGAACTCACGGTGTGTTTTCCTCTTAATTTGATTAAAAAAAGTGCCAAAACGTTGTAATTTTTCCATAAAAACTTTCTCAAATGATTTTGCATTTGATGGAATGGTCAATATGGTAGGCATGGGATTGGTGATTGTTAAATCATTTTTTCCTTCCATTTATGCCATTCCCTTGCTTGCAAATTGATTGAGTGAGTGCCCCAAATGAAAAGAATAAAATAAAATTTTAAAACATTTTTATAAACAAAAAATGCCAGATATCTATTTTGCCCTTTAGTAATAAAATGTGGAAATGGCATGCATGATGAAGATTTGCGTGGTTTCTCCCATATCTTGTGAGGGGCATTGCCACTTGACCCCACTGGAGGCATTGCCACCACAACTCCACGAGGGTGTTGCCCCTTGACCCCATCGGGGGCATTGACCCTAGATCCCCGTGAGGGATGTTGCCCCTCAGCCCCATTGAGGTCTCGACTCCCAGACCCTGCGGTCATGCCCGACCCCATACCAAAGCTGACAAATTACCTTCAAAATAGAATTTCATATTTATTTAGAGGATTGTTTTTGGTCTATGATATGTATTAAAATAAAAATTTGATTTATATATTATGCAAGTTAGTAATACGTTCACATGTGTGTTTTTGAAGAGTTCTAAAAAATTAATTTATTTTCAAAATTTCAATAAATTTGCCAAGTTATTGCTGAGTTTTTCTCTATGATTTTGCGGAGTCTTGAGTTTTTAATTTTTTTGGGCCTGCCAAGTTATTGCCGAGTTCGAGATTTTAAACTATTATAAATACAAAGTTTCACAAAGATATTCAATTCAATTTACTTGACAAAATTAGAAACATGGTGAAACAATAACATTAATTGAATGAGTTTCTACCGCATAGGCTTCACATGAACTTGTTCTTAAATTTTGTTCTTAAGGCACTTATTTATAAGATCATTGTAATGTCCCCAAATTAATGGAAGGTGAATAAATTAAATTACTTAATTAAGTGGTCCCAAAATTTAAATAATATTATAAAGGAATTCTTTAATTAATTAATTTAGTTATTAAATAAAGGGGGGCTAAAATATTAAAATAATAAAAATAATAAAATAATAATGTTGGCCTTTGTCCTATTGTAATTCTCTAGACACTTCTTGGAGCCCTTCAGAAGGGGATGGCTTGGTGTTCTATTCATCATCGATTAGACATTTTTTTGTTTTTACGATTCTGGTTGGAATTGGGAATTGAGTTCCTTGTTTGCAGTTTTAGAGGTGGAAGACCCTCCCTAGTTTGTAATTGCGATTTCGGTGGTGATTTAGTCCCACCCTAGTTTGCCGTTGGAAATATCACTCCGATATTTCACATTGTGCTAGCAAATATTTGTAATTTTGTGAAGTCTCCCTTGGAGAAAATTGTAGTGTTGGAATCTAAGATATATCCATATCATCTAAAATATAATATTTGATCTTTAACATTTCATCCTTGTTGCTTACATTTGCAAATATATTGTTTGTGCGTTGCTTTAGATTATATGTTGGTGCATACTTTGTTTTCTATCAAAAATACCATTATCCTTTGACAGTGATACCTTAATCTGCATTAGTCTTTACCATTGTCATCATTGAGATCTGAGAATAAGGAAACGCTCACCAAATTGTATGTAACAATTCTTTCTTGCCATCGATCTTGCCTTTGGTCTTGATCGAATGATTAGTAGTTTACATAATACCGTTATACCTCTTCAATCACGGAAGTCACAAGCTGAATATTGTGCAAAACAATTAGATAGAGTTAGATGCATTAAGAATGAAATATTGTGCACATAATCATCCCTTTCACATCTGTCGTATGGGTGTGTAGACTTTAACTGTGTTGTACGGGTAGGAGAGCCAAGTATGGGTGTGCGGTGCTGTACGAAAACTTGCCTTACAGTGAGCCAACGTGTCGTACATTTGTGGAGACTTGAGACTTGTTGTACGGGTATGAAGAAGGGACTGCATGGGTAAATAGCCATATGAAGAGCAAATCTGTGTCAAATTCGTATTAGGTACATTACAATGGTATTAGAGATGGTGATCCTACCAACTTGTTGGGAGAATCATGGAAGCCTGTGATGGAATAGGAAGTGCACATGTAGATATAATAGCCTTGTTGAGGGAGTTAAGAAGTCAACAATGACTCAGTAAGACCCTAGCAAGAGGACAATGGTAGATCGAGGAGACGCTCAATCACTTCACAAAAGCAAGGATGAAGGGAGCTTCACATTGGTCCAATACAAGGTTGACAATGTGAACTTTCCTTCCAATGATCAAGCAATAGGATATGCATATGCCTAAGTTGGCCGAGTCGTTGAAGCAAGCCAAGCAGGATTGGGTTGATGGTGGATGTCAGATGGACATATCTCTCAAGGACTACATAAACTTGAGAATGAGGTATCCATCCTCCTCCGAGAGTAATAGAGACTACAAGAAGAATCCGAGATGAAAGATTGGCAATGAGGATGATAGGCTACATGACACCATGAGCCCTAAGGAGGACGAAGACATGATCACAGTTTCACTTCAGCCATAGAAGGATATGGACAAGAAAGAAACAATAGTTGTTCTTTTAAATGGAGAACACCTAAATCTTCAAGACAACCACAAGGATAAAGAAGATGCTCGTACGAATTTTGCCAATCCAACATTGGCTGATGAGATGGGGACTCTACCAATGACCCTTTGAATGGGAAAGCTCTACAGTTGGTTGAGTGTGAAGTTTTCCCTTTGGTTGGGCATGAGGTGTGCAGGATTGCCATCTCTCTCGGTGAGTGGCATCTACATGGAGCAAGCAAGTTGTAGATAAGATTTAACGTTCCAAATTGTCATTGTTGGTCAGCTGCTGATTGGTGTGAGAGTATCGACATGTTTGATGTTTTGCGGCATTGGGATTTTGACGAGTTGCTCCACAACACTGTGCATGGCATCATTAATATCAGAGTGGAGCAGCAGAAGCTTATTGAAGATTGGCACAACATTGGATCCAGAAGGGTTAAGGAGGTGGTGCTCGTGGTCATGATGTGGCATCGAGTTTCCAGCGAATAGGGCTATTGGTGTTCGTGCTTGGTTTGGGATCCTGGAGCTTCGCAATTGGCAAACCTTTGATGACGGATTGCTTGAGGGAAAGTAATCTTTGGGACGCGAGGACTGTAATGTCCCCAAATTAATGGAAGGTGAATTAATTAAGTGGTCCCAAAATTTAAATAATATATAATGGACTTCTTTAATTAATTAATTTAGCTATAAAATAAAGAGGGGCCAAAATAATACAATAGTAATGTTGGCCTTTGTCCTATTGTAATTCTCTAGAGACTTCTTGGAGCCCTTTATATGGGGATGGCTAGGCATTCTATTCATCATCAATCAATCATTTATTTTTTTTGTTTTTGTGATTCCGGTTGGAATTGGGAATTGGATTCCTTGTTTGCAGTTTCGGAGGTGGAAAACCCTCCCTAGTCTTTAATTGCAATTTCGGTGGTGATTCAGTCCCACTCTAGTTTGCCGTTGGAAATATCATTCTGATATTTAACATGGTGCCTGCAAATATTTGTAATTTTGTGAAGTCTCCCTTGGAGACAAAATTGTAGTGCTAGAATCTGTGATATATCCACATCATCTGAAATATAGTATTTGGTCCTCAGCAGTTCATCCCTGTTGCTTACATTTGAAAATATATTGTTCGTGCATTGCTTTAGATTATATGTTGGTGTATACTTTGTTTTCTATCGAAAACACCATTATCCTTTGATAGCGATACATTCATCTGCATTAGTCTTTACTATTGTCATCATTCAGGTCTGAGAATAAGGAAATTTTCACCGAATTGTATGCAGCGATTCTTTCTTGCCATCGATCTGGCCTTTGGTCTTGACCGATGGATTAGTAGTTTACATAATACCAGAATACCTCTTCGTTCACGGAAGTCACAAGCTGAATATTGTGTGAAAGGATCAGATAGAGTTAGACGCATTAAGAATGAAATATCATTGCCATGGCTAAAAGTTTGGTGCACATAATCATCTCTTTCATGTTTTCCGTATGGATGTGTAGACTTTGACTATGACGTACGGTTAGGAGAGCCAAGTATGGGTGTGCAGTGCTGTATGGAAACTTTCCGTATGGTGAGAGCCAACGTGCCGTACGTTTGTGGAGACTTGAGACTTGAGACTTGCCGTACAGGTACGAAGAAGGGGTTGTATGGGTAAATAGCTGTACGAAGAGGAAATCTGTGTCTAATTCGTATCAGGTACATTGCAATCATCAAAGGCATTTTTCAGGCATAAAATAATATCAACAGTTCCTAGCTTTAAAGAACCCTTATCTCTATCCATTTGCAGCAAGTGAAAAATCTCACTTAAAATAGGCTAAAACATATCCTTTTTCAGATTTATTCTTTAGCTCTACTTTCTCCTTAATATAGATCAATTAGAACAAGTTGGTATTATGTTTTAAATGATTTTTGTTTTAATCCTTCACTTCAGAAATCTGAATGCTGGCTGACTGAAGTATAAAGAGGGGGTTTTGACTTGGCAGCACTACCAAAATTGCAATTTTTTTTATTAATATTTTTCACGTAAACCTTGCACTAATTTACGTTGACTGTGCCATCATAAAAGCACAATCTGGCCATGTTAAGGGCTGGGAGCTGATCAAAGTATGCCTTAATGTGTCTTTAGAAAGATATAAGTGGTTGGTGTGGTTTTCTTACCTCTGCGACTTTTGTCACCTTGTCCTACTAACGCCACTCAAGTAGTGTGCCAAAGTTTGTATTTCATGCTCCTAAAGTGATGGTGGAATTTTAACG
This sequence comes from Thuja plicata, assembly GCA_018584345.1. NCBI lineage: Eukaryota > Viridiplantae > Streptophyta > Pinopsida > Cupressales > Cupressaceae > Thuja > Thuja plicata. The sequence continues at coordinate 105,531 of MU224624.1, forward strand.
ACCGATTGCTACTTTTTGATCTTGGCAAAACTTTTCTGTGGGTGATACATTTGATTTTGGTGCTTAAAATGAATGTTTATCATGTCTTTTTCTGGTGTTGTGGATTACTAACACCTACCAGCTTAGGCACCTTTTTCTTGTGGTATTGCCATTGGCAAGTTGTTCTATGGTAGTTATTTCACTTAACTCTTTTCCCTGTCCCTGCCATTGCTTGTTCCTCGGCATGATTTTAGACTAAGTCTGCCCCCATCGTGTTGTGCTTTTTGTTTGTATATCAGGCAGTTCCCTCTTGGCACAGTTTTATGACCTCTGCCACTTCTTTTGGTGGTTTTTCGCTGGCTTTACTGCTTTATAGTTGTGACATCCCCTAAGTGATTTTGAATTGTCTGGGTGTGTTTTTCTTAAGCTCTTGCAACCCTTTTGTCATAGTTTTGGACTGTGTTTGCCACTTCTTTAGTTGCAGTATTTTAATGGCTTTGCCATCTGATTCAGCACCAAAATTGGATATCATTCATGTCTTTTTTCTGGGATGCAGATCACTTAAAACTTTGCCACTGAAAAAATGTGCCACTTTTGTTATTTTAAGTTGTTTCTTTGGCAGAGTTTGCTCGTCTTTGCCATCTTTGGCATGTTTTCATGATGGCCGAGCCACTAAGAAGTTGTTCTCCACTTGAAATTAGCTTTTTTTGTTCTTGGCAGAAATCTTGGTTGGCATGGCCACCCAAAATAGTGCCACTTAGACTTGATTCCGTCCTCTGGGGGTATTCATAATGCAATCTCCACTTGAAGGAGCCTTCTTTGACATTTGCCTATATTGCATTGTGTTCTGAGTATTTGTCATTGTATCTTCTTCCATCAATGCTGAAGTTATCAATTTAATAATTTGACCATCTTTGTTCATCATTCCTTGTCCACAAGAACCCTGCAAACATCTTTAGTTGACAACATAAACCAACACTTGGTGACCTTTGAAGATAGGAAGGACAACTGATTTGGCATTTGTAACATGAGAAGAATGACATGATCTATGATTATGCTTAGCTTCTGAATTTACTGTGTAAAATTTAGAACTCTCTTATCATCCTGATGATGGATCACAGAGTTTGATCCGAAACGTTGAGGCAATCTAGATTTTACAGAGTAAATCCAGAAGCTAAGCATAATGGTTATGGACTGTGGAAATCTACTCTCTCTTATGATCTATGATTGCAAACTTGACTAAAGACAGTTTTGTAGGGGTACCAACACGAGTATGGACAAATTGCAATGACTAATAAGGTGCCACCAGATGGGCATTGCGTTGACTATGGTTTTAAGCTAGAATTTTAGTATTTAGTCATTTAGATGCATTAACATGGTTTATACAAGTTTTTCTATTCACTTTGATATGTTATCATTTGACAAAATCTAAAGGTTGAGATTGGAAGCAATTAAAGTGAAATGACCCTTGTGGCTAGAGGAGCAGCAGTTTCTTAAATTGCAAGACAAATAAATTGATGTCTCTTTGTGAAGATGTGTCATAACTACTAACTGGCCAGAATATATCAGAAGCTGCTTGTAGTTGGCTGATTTTTAATAAGGACAATCCTAGAAGGCGATTGATTTCACAGCCTAATATAGTTGTCTCCACTAAAATAGTTGTATTCTCTTTTCTCTCTTTCATTTCTTGTCTCATCTTTTTGCTTTTCTGCTGGTGCTTTTCTGAGACTGACATATTTGTCCATGTTGAAGCAAATGGATTCCTACTTTAAACAATCCTGTTTAGAACTGAAGTTTGTAAGCCTGTTTTATGAGTTTTAAAGTTTGACAAGGAGGCCTTCATGGCCATATGTGTTGTGTATGGCAGGTTTCAAGAAGTGGTGCCCTTGAATGCTGGTAATGTATTTGGTGCAGAAGATAATAGTCCTATATCTGGATGGGAAGCTCTTATCCGTAAAACATTGAACCAAGCATCTAAAGACAAACCCATATGCAAAAGCTATAGTGCTCCTCCTTCACCAACTAATAAGTTACCTGATGCTTCTCAAACTGTTGCAGACGAACTCTTAGCTGATGAAGCAGATCCAGTAAATAATGGAGATGTAAATTTCCTGTCACAAAGGCTCGAGGAAAAAATTAATGACAGTTTCTTGTTATCTAGTGGTAAATTTAAGATGCGCAGAGTGCAGAGCAGTTCTGGAAGGATAGGATTGCACCGGCAGGACCCCTTTCTTCATTCAGTATTGCATGATTCATCATCTAATGAAAAAATAGACAAGAAGCATAATAGTTCAGCATACTTTAGTTTGGCTTGGCAAGAGCAATCAATGGGATCTAGGTCAAAAAATTTGTCATCTAGTGGTTACTTCAAGAGAGCCTACAGTTTTTCTGGAAATCTTGGTTTGATCTGGCCAGAGGTATCATTGGATACAGAAGCACTTAATTTATCACCCATGGATGGTTCTTTCGAGAGATGTAAAGAAGACCTAAAACAATCCCTTGAGACATTTCGAAACTCCAGCCTTGAAATGACATCCTCATTTTCCAAAAGGGTCAGAACAAAATATGTGCGTATAGCAAGCAAGCAGATGGTTGGATTATTTGTAACTGTTTGGGTACGACGTAGTCTTAGGCATCATATTCACAATCTGAGAGTGTCACCTGTTGGGGTTGGGTTGATGGGTTACATGGGTAACAAGGTCTCTCTCTCTCTCTCTCTCACACACACACACACACACACACACACACACACATTTCAGTCAGTAGCTCAATAAACTCATTAATTTATTTAAAGGATTCTTTGAAGACATTTTAGTAAGAAAGGTTGAATGTGAGATCACAAAGAACATAAGATTTCATATGCAGTTTACTTATCGTTCTTGAATGAAATGTATTGTTCATATTGAAGCGGAAATAGTGGTATGTATTCTGTTACAGGGATCAATTTCAGTCGGCATGTCTATCTACCAAACAAAATTATGCCTTGTTTGTTCCCACTTGACATCTGGCGAAAAGGAAGGGGACAAGTTACGACGAAACTCTGATGTGCTGGAAATCCTGCGTCAAACTCATTTTCCTTCTGCTGGAGTTGAACTGCCTGAGACCATTCTGGAACATGAGTGAGTCTTTAAAAACTAAATAAAATGGTTTTGTTTTGGTTCTGTTTTAGGACAGTTGGAGGATTCTAATTTGCAAGATGATTTGTTCTGTAATTTTCCCTGCAAAAGGATCCTTGTTTTCATGCAGGTAACATCTTGTAACTGACTAGGTTGCATTTTATACCACACTTCCATGTATTTTGTGGCTTTGTATTTTCTAACAGCTCATTCCAGTTTTCTTTTTCACCTTTCACCAACTATTTAGTAAAAGGGGAATGCTGTTGCTTGTTTCTGAAGTTATAGTGAATATCATTGTTTTGTTAAGTTTTGAATATGGTTCCAATATTTGTTTTGAGGTCTCGGCTATGGTGATTACTTTTCAGTGCTGATGGGAAATTCAAGGTTGGGTTCACAACTTTGCAGATACTTCCAGTTTGCAGTTATTAGTATGCTTCCTATAGGCTGCTAGTTGATATTGGTGTCTTTTCTTATTGTTATGGTTGAGGGAAATTTTAATTGATCTTTAATATGGTTCCATCTATTCCTTGCCACTGTATTTGTACACTGCAAGTGGAGCTGATGAGCACAGTATCAAATCAAAAGAGAGTATGTTCCCAAGGTTCTTGACAATGAAAATCACTTCTTAATCATTCATATTTCTAAAAGTTGAAAGTTATGTTGTTTTCTGATAGGTAAGTGCTGCCAAGGGGGCAGCTCCCTTGATAAACAAAAAGAATGGAACATCTGCTCAAATAAAGAGCGTCCAGATTACAAATAATTTTTCAATACCCTAAGGTTTATTAGAAAACAAAGGCCCTCAAACACCTCAAAAGTGCGCTCCACCTGTGGAGGGGAAAAATGGAGGTGTGTTGACCAATGTAGAAGTTGAAAATTCCATGTTATTCGATTAAGGCCATTCAAGAATAGATGAACCGCTTTGGTGGTCTCTTAATTCATCCATGCAGCTTTAACATTGAAAGCTCCACCCAATGAACCTTCCTTTGGTTTCTTTTTGAATACAAATCCCATAGTATGCTTGCTTACACAATTCCTATTCGAGAAAAGCATGAGCAAGGAATTTTCCCACTGTTTCCTTCACAAAATTAGAACCATATCAGTTAGGAATTTGTCATAAAGCCTCTTGTCATGGATGTGATTTCTAGTGAACAGATGCATACAGATTTCCCATTGAACAACTTTGACAATCTCGACCTGTTCGATATCAAAGAACTTACGAATCAGGGATGACAGATCCTGAAGAGTGCAATTGTACTCACTCAAATGACTCATTGTACCATATGTGTGGAGTGTCATGCCATATCTAGAATAAATAGAAGTTAGAACATATAGACACAACCAAGTTGTCAAACTCGTGAATTTTGAAGTAGGAGATAGAATGTCTGATTCTGCCAGCTTCCCTAAAGGGCAATCTAATCCTCGAGATCGCAATTGTCCTATATTACAAAAATATTATTGTTTACCTCCGATGTGTGACTCAAATCCATCCAGTCCTTGTCTTGATTGGACACCTTGAAAAACTCATTCTGATCAATACCATGTTTAGCCAGGTAATTTGTGGCCTTGTTAGCTTCTTTATAAATAGGTGCCAAGGTGTACTCCTAGTTAATAGCATTGTCCAAATCAAATCAACCCATTTCTGCAACCTCCAATTCTGAATGTTTTCTTTTTCTTAGCATTAACACACATCATCAAATCTCTCTCAATGCCTATCACCTTGACACCCTTTTGATCACATTCTTTGAGACCTTCATAGGGAGCTTCCATTTTGACTTCATTATTTATGCCATGTTTGAGATTCTTGGATAATGCCCAAATGACGATTCCTGCCTCGACCTTTATAATGCATTCTGTACTTGACGCCCAAAGATTGACTGTTGAGACCCCAGAAAATTTGAGCTTCCGTCTTCCTCTAGGAGGGGTCAAAAGCTATGTTGCTATTGTTTCAATAGCATTTAACAAAATAGATATTGATAGAACGTTCTCTGGATTCGATTGTTCTTGATTCAGTTAATCTTTTCAAGTTGTTTCAGAATGCTATTTTTGTTAACATAAGAACTGTTCTTACTGAGGTCCTTTGGATCCTATATACAATTAGGTGTGTTGTTTCATTTGCCACCAATATTTGTAATTTAGCTGGAATTTTCCAATGCTATGACTGGATGAGTATTCTCAAGCTCCATCTTCCCTAGTGGGGATGTATGAAGAAAGTTGAAACTTTTGGAGCCACGTGTCTGGTTTAAAAGTTATCAGTTGCATAGCTTATTAGATGGCTGTGCATTATAGTTAATTTAAAATAGGATCTCATTCAGGTCTGTTCAATGTTGTTCAATGTTGTTCAATGTTGATAATAGATATAGAGGTTAAAAACAGTGATCTTCTGAATCATGTTTAATTTGTCAAAACATTAATCATATCATGAAGAATCTTCCTAGGGCTCCATGCAAGCGTCTAGATGGAATACTAACCGAGCTTCAGTTTGGAGATGAGGGTTGGATATATATCAAGGGAAAAAGTACCAAGTTATTATCATTAAAACCCCTGAAAGGACAATAAAATCTGATGAAAATGCCTGCAAAATAATGGGACAATGCAGAATACTCAATCAAATCTATGCTTCAACTTTGATATATACCTTTCTATAGTCTTAGATAATGGAATATGTTTATTTTTCAGAGATTTTAGTGAATCTGCCTAATAGCACAAGGTAAACAGATAGGGAAATTAGAACACGCTGTTGAACTGGGAGAATATCTCTTTGAAGTATTTGAAATTTAATTAGTGATTGGATAAATTGATTTATGAGATAAATGACCTTGATTGTTAGGTTGTAATTCTCCCTTCTTCAACCTAGGTGTTCAAGAAGAACCTTTAGCCCATTTCATTCCCATGGGCTGATTTGGAGGTTGGGATAGGGAATATTTCATTTAATTAAATTTGCCTTATATTATTATTTTATGGGTGACTTTAGTTTAATTAATATTTTCTTTAAAAGTTGACCATGTGTGTTAAAGTGACTTTTTAGGGACCCATAATTGACTTGAAAATTCAAAAAGGGTCACTTTATGCAAAATAAATTCGTAAGTTCTCAAAAAATTCATAGGAGAGATATAAATGGAAGTGCAAGAAGAAATGATATCTTTTGGTCATTTTACATTTCTCATTGTGAAGTTTGGACCATGTTTTCAATTTGAAACCTTGCGATGAAAACCCTAAGGGTGATTGGCTTCAGGGATGAAAGATTCTTCCTAGTCAATTGAGGTGGATTCAGGAAGGATTCACAATTGGATTTAGTGTTTGGAGAATAAGGATTTGTTGCAGAATTGGGAGATTGTCATATTTTTTGGAGGTTTTGCAAGTAAATAATAAATTTATAAGGTGAGGTTATTCTTGTGTTGCAAGTAGATAATAAAATATGTCATAAAATAGACTCATCACCCCCCAACTTATATTCCTGCTTGTCCTCAAGCAGGTGAGTGCATCTATTCCTCATCACTGTGAGCTCCCTGAAATCTGAGTGTGTGGTCGTCCCTAGGTGTTGGCCGAATGGGTTCCAGTAGAAACCATTTGTCTTTTCAATCCTTTGTCATCTGGGATCTTCTGCCTTTGCACTGTACTTGCCAGTTCCCCGTTAGTTTGGTATTGGCCATCATAACAAAGGTGACTAGAAGATAAGTGGCAAACAAATAAGCTCACGTTCTGTGGCTAATTTCATGTATCTCCTTACTCTTCTAATAGCTGCATGGTAGTTGTATGATAAATGTGGTTCCTTTCTCTTTAGCTCATTTGCCGTCTTTCTGCCAAGAATCCTGACACCACTCTACACATGGTCTATGCCAATTTTCTAAATGCAACATCGCTGTCCCATCTTGCTTTCAATGTCTTTTTCTGAAACCTTGGTATGCTCACAAGGATTGTCTGGTTGTTTAATATGCTGTTAGAAATAGGAGACCTAGACCTTAATGGCAGCACAATGGAATTTTCCATTTCCTTGTAACTCCTCATTTGCACACCCCTAATTCTCATTCTTGATATAAGAACATAATGCTCTTATCCATAAATCACCAACATACAGTAAGGGGTTCCATTTTGTATTATAAGGGACAACTTAATTATGTAAATCTTTGCGAGTTCTATAGGTCAAGGGTGGATGAACTATAGATATTGAAAAGCTGTCTAGGAGTGACCATGGAGAAATGAAAATCATAGTATAGTTGCATAAAATGAAAGCCAAGTAATTGTTTTTTCAAGAATAAAGCATATACCCTTGTAGGTGGCCTGCAACTCACAATTTGTGGGGCTATTTTTGCCATCTGATATACCTTGCTCCTCAAACTAATAATCTCCATGTGTCTGTCTTGTAGCTCTTCATACTTCTACAGTTATTATTTCTATTCGTTCAACTTCTTTTGTTGTAGCTGCAGCTGCCGGACCTGCTTCCAAAGCCTTAGGGAAATGGTAGGCCATGAGAGTGTAGGATAAGTATGAATAGCATAAATGACACGAGGAATTTCCTGGTGTTGTTCATGACCAGTTGCCTCCTCAGACGCTTTAGCAACCATTTCTGCCAGCTTTTCTAATTTGGTATTCTGCTGCTTAATAGAGGCTTGCACCTCTCTAGTTGCTCTTGTTGCTGCAAAATCTCAATCAATTCTTCTCCTCCTTCCTGGCCAATCTTGAATAGGTTTTTCAAAAGAATCCGTGTTTGTACCTGAGGAAACTTTTTCCTCTGCTGGAGGTGGCCACTCTTTAAAAAAGTGCTCTTTCAGAACTGGTATCAAACTCAATATCTAGCACTTGCTTGGCCTTAGTTGAGACCTTCTTAGAGCCTACTTTTCTTTTTAATTGCTGGGACTTTCTAATAGTTTTACCAAATACTTTTTGTTGCTTACCTTTCTCATTTTTTGGTTGCAAAGGAAATTCTTCTTGTTCACTCAATTTTATTGAAGAGGCAAATGGTGGTTCTTTTAGAGCAATAGCACAGATAGTTTCTATTTCCTTTCTTGACTCAAATTTTCGTTTCTCAGTAATGGGGGTCTATGTTGAAATTTTATGTTTTCCAAAAGCAAGAGTTACAGAAGTCTTAACTGTTTTGTTTTTCTCGGCTTCAAGTTTATCACTTATTTTTTCCCTGCATCGAGGGCAGATTTTTCCCTCATTTTCTTAAATGAACTATGTAATGTCCCCTCACTAGACTGCTCGACAGTTATCTGGAGGTTGGCCTATCACCAGAATTCTTGTAGGCCAACGGGTTGTTAAGGGGACTCATTCTGGGACTTCATGTGCGGTTTCAGGTTGTTATTTAGCAGGTTTCTATTTAGCCTGCAGGATTCAGACAGTATCGGGGATCGAAGAGCTTCAGACAGAATTTGGTTTTGAGCCCTGTATTGCATTTTACGAGTAATTGAGGAAATAAATTAATTTTTTCCTAAGTTTGGCGATTATAATAAAATAGTAATAAAAAGTGATATTATATTCACTTTATAATAAAATATTAAAATAATAAAATAATAAAAGGTGAGTTTATTATCACTTTTTAATAAAGTAATAAAATGAAATAAAGTTATTTTATTAATAAAAAAGGGGAAACAAAACCCTAATTCGAAATTAGGGCTAGAGCTGGATATAAAAGTGTTTTGGGAGCTTATTTTGCACATGCTTGGTTGAGAATTTACACTTACAGGTTATTGGAGAGCTTCAAGTTTGGAGTTTTCAGAGGATTGAGGACGAAAACCCTTGATTCTAAGCAGCGTGGACGAAACCCCATAGCAGGAACTAATTGTGGTTGTCAATGAGAAAATTGTGAAGAAGTGTTGATGGCAAAATGGTGAATTGGAGATTTACACAGTTTGGAAATCCTTTGTGAATGCAGTTTTGAGAATTATTGGTGTTGAAAAGTTTTTGATAATTCCCGAGGAAGCAAATGGATTCAGATATTCATAATTTCATACACACCCTCACAGATTGAATGTTTTGTTGAGGCACAACAAGTCTACATCAGCCGTACAGCCTGTAGGAAGTCAGAGGACAGAACTATTGCTGATTGTGGTCCATATCAGTGAGTTTGCAGGCATAGTCAAAGAGAAATATTCATGCTGTAGCAGATCGATGAGTTTGGGTGCATTTTCAATTAGAATTTGGAGTTGTTGATACTTGATGAAACCCCCGTCCCATACTTCAGTTGTACATCACTGGGAAGACTGGAATTGCCATTCAAGGGTCCAATCTGGGATTCAAAATTAGTCATTCTCAGCCCAGAATCATTGCACAGGGGCAGATCGAATCTATATTGGAGTAGATCAGTGGTTTTTAGAGACCCAAGGTAGCACATGTCAGCCGTGCTGTGCTTCCTGAAGGCTGATGTCATCACTGCTGACTCCCAGCAATGCAAAAAATGTGAAAGTTCCAGAAAATTATATAGCCTCAGATTTTAGTCATTTATAGACCTTCCTGGTATGAATTTCATGTGTAATTGTTTTGGGAAATAAAGTTCAAAGTTGTGCATTTGTGTTACCAGCAGTAGTTTCAATTGGAGTTTCATAATTGATATTCTCGGCATTATTTTCAGAATAATTTCTAGGATTTCTTTTAGTGTAGTTAGCTTGGATATCTCAGATTTTTAGCTTTTTCTCTAAACCAAGAAAAAATGCAAAACAATAGAAAATCTCATAAAACCAAAAAAATCAGCATATTGCCAAAAACCCAAAAAAAAAAATTTGCATCTCCTTGGTCAAAGACTGAGATTTGCAAATAAATCATGTCATTCCAAGCCATTCGCCTAGTTGGCATCTTTTGGTGGTATCAGAAAAGTGACTTTGCTAGCCTGTTGGATTGGTGTACATTTCTATGCATCCGGGCAGAATAGGGACTCACAGGTATTACACTCGCAGGGTAGCACAAGCACAATTAGAGCTGGGTACAGGTATACCATTAGACATGGGTGATCTTCAGGATGGGATAAAACAGGGCTAGTAGGAGGATCATGACAGAGAGTTGATGATGACTCTCATTACCACCCAGCCGAGGGTAGCTCAAGCCTTGGACAGACTGCAGGACACACTTGATAGGATGGAGTTGGATCAACGTAGAGATCAACATGGTAGACATGGTAGGGATAGTAGATCAGTTTCAATTGCTAGTAGCCATAGGAGTGGCAGATCCATATTATCAGGTGACAGTACCTTGGGTTCCCCTAGACGGGAAAAAACACGCACAAGTACTACAGACAGACCACTGCTGCCGCACTTCCCTCCTCGAGGGGAGCAGGCATAGGCAGACCCGTTGGAAGAAGTGGGATTTTAGGAGTCCGTATTAGCAGCCACAGATGAATGGAGGGCTCTTCCCTCAGAGGTTAGGGAGGTATTTCCATTGCTTCAATATTGTTCTTAACGCAGGGATAGGATGAGATTAAGGGGAGACAGGGGTCCTAGGCAGCAGCAGAACAGTGACCTCAAGCAAGCTACTAGCAAGCTCACTTTGGCCCCATTTGATGGCAGCGGGAGTATTAGTGCACGAGCTTGGTTGCACAAGTTGGACATCTACTTGTCACTTAAGTCTAGGCTAGAGCGAGAGGCGATTTAGTTTGCAGTACTACACTTAGAGGGGGCTACTTACGATTGGTGGCACCACGACTTGGTGACGCAGAATCATGGTCTTGTACACTCATATGCAGATTTCACAGAAAAGCTTATTGCTAGGATCGACAGGAAGGATGTGGAGTTATATTACATGTATCTAGCTCTGATGAGGCAGATAGGACATGTGGAGACATATATTAATGAGTTTCAATGTGTTGTAGTTATGGTACCCGAGATGCCTCAGAGGCATGTTGTGGTTTTTTTTTTAGAGCGGTTGCAAGAGAGACTTAAGGGTTGCGTCCAAGCATTCAGGCCAAAGACCCTTAATGAGGCCATTGAGACTACACTCAGTCTTGATACATCACCACCCCCATCTTCTTATCACCAGGATAAGAAATCATTCAGGAGCTCCAAGCCTTTCCAGAAGGCTTCTACTCAGCGCAAGGGTGCGCCACCTCCATCTCCCAGATTAGATCAGGAGACTGAGAATGAGCTGAGCAGGAGGAAATTATGTTTCACTTGTAAGGAGCCCTGGGAGCTTGGTCACAGATGCCTTGGGAAAGGCAAGGCACACCTTATTGAGGTCACTTCTGTTGTGGATGATGAGCACATATAGGATATAGGTTTCGAGGATAGTGGTGCAGAGGATGAGGAGATACAACAGGTAGAGCCTGAGGATGTTGATGCAACAACTGTGACACATGGTACTATTGCCACTATGTCAAGAGTTCCCAAGATCCATCCTTTTCATTTTAGGGGTGTGATCAAGGGACAGCGGGTGACCTGTTTTGTAGACAGTGGAGCTACGGATAATTTTATAGAAGAGGGATTGGTTGCCAGAGGAGGGTTACAGGCAAAGGACTTTCTAGGATTTAGTGTGACAGTGGTAGATGGTTTTACTTTGTGGTGCACTAGGAGAGTTCTACGGTTGAGTATTCAGATGGGAGATTATACTTTGACAAATGAATTTGATGTTGTGAGACTTGGAGAGATAGACACAATTTTGGGTATTCAGTGGTTGCAATCCTTGGGGAGATATATGCAGGATTTCAAGAGGATGCAGCTTGAGTTTTTGGCAGATGGCAGGAAGGATGTGCTTTAGGCACTTTCAGATGGAGGACCGATGGTAGTTTCATTTCGCAGGATGGAGTCTATTTTCAGACATAGCGATGTGGCTTGGGCGGCACAGTGTTTCATTACGTCTAAGTCACCCACCTCACGGATGATCGGTCTTTTCATGCTGATGTTCAGAGGGTATTGGATAAGCACAAACTTGTCTTTAGTGACATTCCTCTTGGGGTACCACTGGATCGTGGTTTTGAGCATGTGATAGAGCTTGAGGAGGGCGTTGAGCCCGTGATCACCACACCTTATCGTCATCCTAGGAAGTTAAAAGATGAGATAGAGAGGACCATCCAAGAGTTATTGGACATGGGGCATATCAGGCCTAGCTCTAGCCCCTTTTCTTCTTCCATGGTGTTAGTGAAGAAGAAGGATGGTACTATGCACATGTGCATTGATTACTGTCACCTATTTTAGCATCATGCTAAAATTGGTAAAGTTTAGACTGCATTGGTGAAAGGTACTTCTGATGCATTTAAAAATTGAAACATTCGTGATTAATTACTGTATGCTGAATGAAAAGTAC
>MU224624.1:156767-179711 GCA_018584345.1 Thuja plicata
TGATTCCTCAAGGAAGTGCAGCCTGCCTAAAAACCTAATTGACAAGACCTACCCGAAAGAAAACCCAAAAGAGTTCAGAACTGAGCGGGAAGATGACAATAAGAAGACTACGATGGCAAGACAAAAATGCAGAAAAGAGAAAAACAAATAAAGAAAAGGACTTGATGTTTATTCAGAAGATAAAAGAACCAGAAATCAAAGGATGACCGATTCTGTTTAAAAATACTCCTGCCGGAACATCGACACGCTTAGAGAAAAACGCATATCAACCTGACTAGGAAATGCGTAGGGTTGCCCAATTTTGGGGAATGCAAAATTAGGGACAACAGAAGCAAAGACAAATGAGGTAATGAATGAGGTAACAAATTTTGAAAACATGTTTAAAAAACTAGTCGAAGAAGTAATGGAAGAAATTTCTATTGAATTTTCTCAAACTAATGAAAGTAATAGTGACGTTCATGTTCAAGTGGGTAATGTTCAGGAAGAAGAAGAGATAGAACAAGAAGTTGTAGAGGACTCACAGATAGTCCAAAGAGAGAAGATAGTCATGGAGGATAAGGGGATAACATGGTTTTCAAAAGAAGAATCGAGAGTTGAGAATGTTGATGTCAAGAAGAAGAAAAGAATGGATGAGCAATTCAAAACTACAAACGAATGGCCGAGTAAGGTCGAGGTGAAGCCAAAGGTTTTTTGAGAATATTCCCTATCATGGCTAAATAAGGTCGAGGTGAAGCCAAAACTAGAAAGAATATGATTTCTTTAATATGTTTGTTCCCTATGCAAGTAAAGAAGACAAAGTGAATGGAGAAAAGAAATCTCCAATTGCAGTCAAAGCTAAAGCTAGAATGAGGGGACAAGCAGAAAACCATGGATATATAACGTAGAGTTGGCCTTGGCTCAAGAAACCTGTTGTTTGACCGAAAAGCACAAGTGAACTAGTTGAAACAAATGCAGTTGAAATCCAACAAAAGGAAACAATGCACGCATGTAAAGGAACTGGAAGACAAGAAAGAAGATTCATATTTGAGATGAAACTTAAATTCTCTCCCCTCAGAAGTATGATGTAGGGGCATCTTCTGATGCAATTTATGTCATGTTTCAAAATTTTGGTTTTTGAGTTGTTGTGAGCAATAAGGTCGTTTGAGACCATTTGGGGTCATTTGAAGACCATTTAGGATGTTTAGGTGGTTAGATGTTAGTATTGCAAAATGTTACCAAAATGTTGTCATGGTGTCAAGCACAAAGTTGCAAGCTTGCAACATATGGTGATATTGCTATCAGGATTCAACTGCGTAGTTTTTAAAGTCAAACTCATTGACCCATGTTTCACGAGTAGTGGTTCACAAGAATCCATCTCTCATGAGAATAAATGGAACATGGTGCAGAGCACCTCATCATACCTCCCAAGGGTCTAGGAAGGTTAACTTGATGTAATAAGGTTTGGATCCTGATTATCAACCTAATGAAGTCATTTGGTCCACTTTGTAAGGCTAAGGGTCCCAAAGGTGCTTTATAAACCTTGGGTCTCCTTAGACCAATAGGACCTTAGTCTTAAGTCAAGTAGGGTTTCATAGGAGTTTTATGATGTTTTGTCTAATAATGACCTTAGGAAAGGTCCTAGAGCATATTTGAATCCATTAAGGGTTTATAGGATACAAAGTGCAAAAGTTGCACTACATTTGAAATGTTGTTGAAAAGTTGCCCGAGAAGTTGCAACTTTGTTCCTAATGGTCATAACCGTTCAAAAGATAGTTATGGTTGTTGGAAATGATCTATTTAAGGTAGGTTAAGCCTGTCCAGGGAGAGATTGATGAAATTGTACGATTCTTGGTGGATTTGAATAAAATAACATTGAATTTCCTGAGAATTTCTTTGTTTTCTTGTATTGTACAGCATTGTACGGATTGTGGTATCAGAATGCTTTGAATGGGAATGCAGTAGGGTGAGTTAGCTTTCATATGTTTTTGGTTTGAGTTCATTTGGTGATCATAGGAGGAAGTTCTATTCATTCTTGTCCGGACTGTTCTGAAAGCCCTCCAATTTCAAGTGTGGTTCAAAGATGGAGCCCTAACCTGACATTTACCTAGTGGAATTCCTCGACCATGTGGGAAATGCAAGTTCGGGATGTATATTTGATGATTCCTAAGGCTCAGAACGGGAAGTGTTGGCTGGCTATTTTATCCATCAAGCCCTAGGCTAAATAAGCCCATGTATTTAGCCTAAGAATGATGAATTGGCGTAGACAGTCAGACAAAAGGAGTATTGTGACTTGGTAAATGGTGGATTTGGAACAAGTTGAGACAGAAGAACGTCCCTGAGGTGTTGGATCGATTCTGTGTACCAATTCCTTTAGACTTGCTTTGTTAACCAAATTAGGTCTGTGAACATAGTAAGGGTTAAGGGGTGTTGGAGTAGAGTTGGGTCCTATAACCTTGGATTCTTGTAGAAGTCCCAAAAGGGTATTGAAATCAGTAATTTGTTGACCAAGTCACTGAGGAGTATTAAAAGTTGTTGCCTAAAAACCTCTTTGAGAGCCCTAGTTGAGTCAACTAGCCCAATAAGGGATAAGTGAATTGCAGGTGTCTTGTAACCCAATCAGTGGTGGATTCTCCTTGTATATGTCTAAAGATTGATGTCTCAACCATCATATTGAAGGTGTAAGAAGTGTAGGGTGGATTTCCATAAATTGACCTAGATTGGTGAAAGTATCTTTAAAGCACAATACTGTCCTAATTGGATCTAATCCAATCCCTAAGAAGTTAGGAAGTTTTTGTGGGGTATACAATACACTTGGAAGGGTAGAATACTTTAGAGAGAAGTAATCGGATAAGGTGGGGTCTAAGAATTGATAGGTTGGAGATCTAATCAAGAAAGGGCCCACAAACTAAGCTTTTGGTTGTGCTCTCTGCATCAGGTGGTATCAGAGCACTGAAGAGTCTGTTTGGGAAGAGACGTTAAGTCAGAAGGTCAGAAGGAGAGGAAGGAGAAAGAGAGATCCCTGTGAGGATGACTAATGTGGAACTAGCAAAATGAGTCAAAGAACAAATGGTAGAAACTAGGGCAGTAAGGGCTGAGAATAGGGCCATGAAAAGAGAATTAGAAAAGTTGAAGGGCAAGGTGAATAAAGGAGGAGAAGACTCTGAAGAAGAAGGTGGTGAAGAAGACAACCTTGGGTAGGAAGGAGTACCTGTAGACCAGAGACCTTTTCTTGAAGCCCTTGAGAGGGTAGGGAAGAAAGAAAGAACAAACCTACCTTTGTTCTATGGAAAGTTGAATCCAGAAGAGTGTATGGATTGGTTAGAGGCACCTGAGAATCATTTCGAGTGTGATGATGTTCGTGGAAGTCGGAAAGTGAAAGTGGCCAAATCAAAGATGAAGGGCCATGCCCTTAGTTGGTAGAATTTCCTTCAAAATGAGAGGATAGAAGAAGAAAAGAAGCCCATCTCTTCATGGAAGAGGATGGTTGCAAAAGTGAAGAAACAATTTGTGCCAGAAGACTATGAGGTGATGTTGCACAAGAAATTACAAAGCCTAAGGCAGAGGGACTTAAATGTGAGCACTTACACAGAAGAGTTTCATAAAATGACTTAAGGCAAAGCTCCTTGAGAATGAGAAGCAAAAGTTGGCAAGATACTTGAATGGACTCAAGTATAACATTCAAGATGATCTTAGCTTGTTTAATCTTGAGATAGTGCATAAATGTTTCCAAATGGCACTTAAGATTGAAGAGAAACAAAAGAGGAAGGGAGAGCAGCAGAGTAGAGGAAGAGGAGGAAACGTTAGGGGAAGGGGTAGATTTGGAGGAAGGGGAACATCTCCAAGGCCTCAAGGAGAGTCAAGCAGTCAGGACCAAGATGGGGAATCCAGTCACAGAGGCAATTTCAGAGGGAGAAGACCCAGTGGCAGAGGAAGATTTGGGGGCAGAGGACCAAATGTTTTCATAGGTAGGTGCTTCACTTGCAATCAAGCTGGACATCAATCCTTTAGGTGTCCTGAGAAGCTTGGTTCTAACAAGCAAGGGGGAGACAGAAGAGTACAATTGACTCAAGAAGATGATGGTCATAGTGTGTCCTCATATCATACATCCACGTCAAGACCTACAGACCCTGAGCAAGGTGAGTGTTTGATGTTGCATAGAACACTCTTGAAGGTCCCCACAACCAAGGAGCCACCCCAAAGGAAGTCACTGTTCAGAACTACCTGTAAGGTGAATGGCAAGATATGTAAAGTTATAGTGGATTTTGGTTCTACGAATAATTTGGCTTCTAAAGAAATGGTTGATAAACTTAAACTTCAAAAGATCCCTCACCCTTACCCCTATAGAGTCTCATGGTTGAACAAGGAACAACAAGCCCTAATCAGTGAACAAGTTTGGGTAGAGTTCACCATAGGAGAATATAGAGATAAGATCCTATGTGATGTAACAGAGATGGACGCCTATCATTTATTACTAGGTAGGCCCTAGCAGTATGATGTAGATGCAAGACATGATGGGAAGAAGAACATCTATTATGTGAATAAGGATGGGGTAAACTACACCATGTCCCCACTTCCTGATGATGGGAAGGAGAAAAATGTAGTGACCAGTGTAATGCTGGTAGGGGAAAATGAGTTTATGAAGGCCCTAAAGGAGAAGGACACACCCTGTTTTGCATTAGTTGTGAGATCAAAAGGAACACTAGTAGAGAAGGCCAAAGACCAAATATAGGATAAGAGTGTGGGTCCTAAAGAAGTGAAGGACTTGTTGGACAAGTACAAGGGGATAATTACAGGCAGTACCTTAGAAACTTTGCCACCCCAAAGAGAGGTCAGTCATTGCATAGATCTAATACTTGGTGCAACCTTACCAAACAAAGCAGCCTATAAAATGGCCCCAAAGTAGGATAGGGAAATTGCAAGACAGATTGAAGAATTGATGACTAAGGGATTCATAAGGAAAAGCATAAGCCCATGTGCAGTCCTTGGAGTGTTGGCTCCTAAGAAAGAAGGGACATGGAGGCTTTGTACAAACTCTAGGGCAATAATTAAGATTACTATAAGATATAGGTTTCCTATGCGTAGGATAAAAGACCTATTGGACTGTTTAGGAGGGGCAAAATACTACTCAAAGGTGGACTTAAAGAGTGGTTATCACCAAATAAGGATAAGAGAGGGAGATGAGTGGAAAATGGCCTTCAAAACAACAAAGTCTTTTTGAGTGGCTAGTAATGCCTTTTGGCCTCTCCAATGCCCCTAACACTTTTATGAGGCTTATGAATGAAGTCTTGAAGCCTTAAATTAACAAATTTGTTGTGGTATACTTAGATGATATACTGATTTTTAGCAAGGACAAGGATGAGCATCTAAGGCATTTAGATTTGGTTTTGAAGAGACTTCATGAAGAGCAGTTGAAAATAAATTTGGAAAAGTGTGTGTTCTTGCAGGAGGAGCTTGTGTTTCTTGGATTTGTAATATCAAAGGACAATCTCAAGATGGACTTCACTAAGGTGGAGGCAATCCTAAACTGGCCAACCCCAAGCTCTGCATCAGAGGTAAAGAGTTTTCATGGACTTTCAAGTTTCTATAGGAAATTTATTAGAAATTTCAGTGGTGTGTGTGCCCCCATGATAGACACTATAAAGGGGGGTAGGAAATATAATTTTCTGTGGAATAAGGATACAAACAACTCATTTGAATACTTGAAAAGAAGGGTAGCAGATCAATCAATATTGGTTTTACCTTATTTCACAAAGTCTTCACAGTTGAATGTGATGCAAGCAGCAAGGCTATTGGTGGGGTTTTAAGTCAAGAAGGAAGGCATGTTGCCTTCTTTAGTGAAAATCTAAATGAAGCAAAACAAAAATATTCAACCTATGATTTAGAGTTCTATGCTATGGTGCAGTCACTTAGAAAATGGAGACACTACTTGTTACCTAAGGAATTTGTTGTGTTTACTAACAACCATGCTCTAAGTTTCTTGAACAGACAGGAAAAGTTGAACCATAGGCATATGAAGTGGATGGAGTTTTTGCAATCCTACACCTTCACCATAAAGCATAAGAAAGGGATAGCCAATAAAGTAGCTGATGCCCTTAGTAGGAGAAATTTGACAGTGAAGCAGGTTCAATTGGAAAGTGTAGGGATCCACTCCATGAAAGACATGTATCAAAGAGATGAAGATTTAAAGGAGGCTTATCAAGTTTGTATAGATATGAGTGACAGGTATCATACTGATTTTTCAGATTTCATCTTGCAAGGACTACTGTTCAAAGGCAGTTAACTTTGTGTACCCAGGGGGTCCATGAGAGAAAATATAATCAAAGAAAAGCACTATGGTAGTTTGGCAGGACACTTTGGAGTTGATAAAACTCTTGAACTAGATTCTACTTCTGACCAAAGATGCAAACAAAGGTAAGAAGGTATGTGGAGGGGTGTTTGGTTTGTCAAAAGGCCAAGGGGCACACTTCAAATGCAGGTTTATACACACCTCTCCCAATCCCTAACAAGCCTTGGGATTCTGTAAGTATGGACGTTGTATTAGGACTCCCAAAAACAAAATCTGATAATGACAGTGTGTATGTAGTTGTGGACAAATTTTCCAAAATGGTTCATTTCTTACCTTGTAAGACAACCATGATGCATCTCATATTGTAGGGATATTCTTTAAAGAGGTTGTTAGACTCCATGGTTTGCCATTGTCCATTATTTCTGACAGGGATCCTAAGTTTATAGGGCATTTTTAGAGGACTTTTTGGAAAAGATTGGGACAAATCTATCTTTTCATCTGCTTATCACCCTCAATCAGATGGTCAGACATAAGTGATAAATAGGTCTCTTGGTAACCTATTAAGATGCCTAACAAAGGAACATGGAGCTACGCGGGATGCTATATTGCCACAGACAGAATTCTCATATAATGACTCAGTGAACAGGAGCACTGGCCTAAGTGCATTCCAGATTGTTTATGGTTCACACCCAAGGGGTATCTTGGAGTTGAGGGATGTTGAAGACCTGGATAAAAGAAGTGCCCAAGAGAGGACTTTGCAGAGGTAATGAAAGAGATTCATCAATAGGTGCAAGACAAGTTGAAGCATGTTACTGATAAGTATAAACAAAGTGCTGATAGAAAAAGAAGAGATTTGTAGTATCAGGTGGGAGATATGGTGATGATTCTTCTTAAAAAAAGAGAGATTGCCTAAAGAAAAGTACACCAAATTGATGATGATGAAGATAGGCCCTTTCAAGATCCTCAAACAGTGTGGGAACAATGCATACAAAATAGATTTACCCCCTGATATTGGCTTATCTCCAATATTTAATGTTTCTGACATCTATGCATATAAGGGTCCTATTAGTGATGTTTGTGATGCAGGTGACCAAGGTCCACATCAGTTAGACTTGAAGGGCAACCTTCCCCAGTCACCAAACCCCAAGATTGAGTGCATTTTGGACAAGAGGGTCAGTCACAAGACAAGGAGGAGAACATATGCAGAGTTCTTAGTCAAGTGGAAGAACACACCTTTCGAAGATGCCACATGGATGACAAAGGAGGCTATTGCCAAAACTGGAGCAACCCTTGTAGAGATCCCAACTCAATAGACTTAAGTTCTTTTGAGCCTGAGGAGTATGGTGCAAAGCACCTCATCATACTTCCCAAGGGTCTAGGAAGGTTTACTTGATGTAATAAGGTTTGGATCCTTAGGATCAACCTAATGAAGTCATTTGGTTCACTTTGTAAGGCTAAGGGTCCCAAAGGTGCTTTATAAACCTTGGGTCTCCTTAGACCAATAGGACCTTAGTCTTAAGTCAAGTAGGGTGTCATAGGAGTTTTATGATGTTTTGTCTAATAATGACTTTAGGAAAGGTCGTAGAGCATATTTGAATCTATTAAGGGTTTATAAGATACAAAGTGCAAAAGTTGCACTACAATTGAAATGTTGTTGAAAAGTTGCCCGAGAAGTTGCAACTTTGTCCCCAATGGTCATAACCATTCAAAAGATAGTTATGGTCGCTGGAAATGATCCATTTAAGGTAGGTTAAGCCTGTCCAGGGAGAGATTGATGAAATTGTACGATTCTTGGTGGATTTGAATAAAATAGCATTGAATTTCCTGAGAATTTCTTTGTTTTCCTTTGTTGTACAACACTGTACGGATTGTGGTATAAGAATGCTCTGAATAGGAATGCATTAGGGTGAGCTATCTTTCATATGTTTTTGGTTTGAGTTCATTTGGTGATCATAGGAAGAAGTTCTATTCATTCTTGTCCAGAGTGTTCTGAAAACCCTCCAATTTCAAGTGTGGTTCAAAGATGGAGCCCTAACTTGACATTTCACCAGTGGAATTCCTCGACCACGTGGGACATGCAAGTTAGGGATGTATATTTGATGATTCCTAAGGCTCAAAACGATAAGTGTTGGCTCGCTATTTTATCCATCAAGCCCTAGGCTAAATAAGCCCATGTATTTAGCTTAAGAATGATGAATTGGCATAGATAGTCAGACAAAAGGAGTATTGTGACTTGGTAAATGGTGGATTTGGAACAAGTTGAGACAGGAGAACGTCCCTAAGGTGTTGGATCAATTCTGTGTACCCATTCCTTTAGACTTCCTTTGTTAACCATGCCTAATTAGGCCTATTAGGTTTGTGAACATAGTAAGGGTTAAGGGGTGCTGGAGTAGAGTTGGGTCCTATAACCTTGGATTCTTGTAGAAGTCCCAAAAGCTTATTGAAATCAGTAATTTGTTTACCAAGTCACTGAGGAGTATTAAAAGTTGTTGCCTAAAAACCTCTTTGAGAGATCTAGTTGAGTCAACTAGCTTACCAAGTCACTGAGGAGTATTAAAAGTTGTTGCCTAAAAACCTCTTTGAGAGATCTAGTTGAGTCAACTAGCCCACTAAGGGATAAGTGGATTGTGGGTGTCTTGGAACCCAATCAGTGGTGGATTCTCCTTGTATGTGTCTAAAGATTGATGTCTCAACCATCAGATTAAAGGTGTAAGAAGTGTAGGGTGGATTTCCATAAATTGACCTAGATTGGCGAAAGTGTCCTTAAAGCACAATACTGTCCTAATTGGATCTAATCCCTAAGAAGTCAGGAAGTTTGTGTGGGGTATACAATACACTTGGAAGGGTAGAATTCTTTAGAGAGAAGTAATTGGATAAGGTGGGGTCTAAGAATTGATAGGTTGGAGATCTAATCAAGAAGGTGCCCACAAACTAAGCTTTTGGTTGTGCTCTCTGCATCAGAACACCTAGCACTCATTGCATCTAGGTGATGCTCACAGAGGTGAAGCGCCGAGACTTCCTAGGAGGTCACCCATCCCAGTACTACTCTAGCTCAAGTGCACTTAATCACGAAGTTTCCTCCAAGGTTAAGCCCACTTTGCTTGCAACCCCATTTGCAAAACCTTCAACAAGTGTTGTTCCTTATGAACCATTCATTAGAAAGCCCCTTAAGCTCATCAATTGATAAGTAGGAGATATTTTCAACAAGTCAAATTGCAATATTGCTATAAGGATTCAATTGTGTAGGTTTTTTGAGTCAAACTCATTGACCCATGTTTCATGAGTGGTGGTTCACAAAAACCCATCTCTCATGATAATGAATGGAACATTTAGCACTCATTGCATCTAGGTGATGCTCACAGAGGTGAAGCATGGGGACTTCCTAGGAGGTTGCCCATCCTAGTACTACTCCAGCTCAAGCAATGAGTGCTAAGTGTTCCATTGATTCTCATGAGAGATGGGTTCTTGTGAACCACTTCTCATGAAACATGGGTCAATGAGTTTGACTCAAAAAACTACACAGTTGAATCCTGATAGCAATATTGCAATTTGACTTGTTGTGGAAAATATCTCCTACTTATCAATTGATGAGCTTAAGGGGATTTCTAATGAATGGTTCATAAGGCACAACACTTGCTGAAGGTTTTGCAAATGGGGTTGCAAGCAAAGTGGAGTTAACCTTTGAGGAAACTTAGTGGTTAAGCGTGCTTCAGCTGGAGTAGCACTAGGATGGGTGACCTCCCAAGAAGTCTCTGTGCTTCACCTTTGTGAGCATCACCTAGATGCAATGAGTGCTAAGTGTTCCATTCATTCTCACGAGAGATGGGTTCTTGTGAATCACTACTCATAAAACATGGGTCAACCAGTTTGACTCAAAAAACTACACAGTTGAATCCTAAAACCAATATCACAATTTGACTTGCTGTGGAAAATATCTCCTACTTATCAACTTGCAACATAGTTACAATGAACAATGTAATTCGGTTGAGGAAGTTAACAAGGGGTGGAAAATGATGTAAAAAGGGATGTATGCATGAAAATCAAGGTTGGAGAGGGTTGGAATGAAAGAAAAGTGAAATTTGACATGAAATGGGACTGCATTTCCCAGTTTTTATTGTTTTTCAGTGTGAGATTTTGATGGTACGGCCATGTATGGTGCAATAGGGGCCTGAAACCAATGGGAAAATTGAAGACGTGAGTCTAGTTTAATCTTTTTTTGGTTTGGTGCAATTTCATTAAGATTTGAATAAGTTATGGCCATTTTGGTGACTTCAGTCCGGAACCCTACCTAGGGTTTTCAGCAAGCTTGTTTTTTTTTTCAATATCTCACCTTCCCACCGCTGGAAAATCTTACAACCTGGTAGGAAGGTTTGCACACATATGGTCTTCAATGCCATGAAAGGATTTGGCTTAACTTGTTGGTTTTCATAAGTTATTAGCTGTTGTCCTCCTGCTGTTATGGTGTGACTGCCATGAACACTAAGTGCACAAGGGTTTTTGATCTTATAACGCTTTTTTTTGGTTTTCTTAGTGGAAGCATTGGTTTTATAGACTCTAAATACATTGTGTAAGGCTTGGGCAGGCCTGGTTTTGTATGTAAATAAATGAAGTTGAAGATGTACTACTGTTATGCCTTTGGAAAGACATTTTTCAGTTCTTGTCAATGAGGGTTTGACGTGTTAATGCAATATTTGGGTTGTTGAATTGTAAGAAGTGTCTTGGGATGTGTAAAATGCGAATAAGGATGTTTGTTCAGTCAAGTTTGAAGGAGATCGGACAATGGTAATAAGAGTATGCCCTAATAGACCTAGTGGCAAGGTGACTAGGAAAGAGCACCTAGGATGCATTTAGGTTGCATAGATGATATCATTGTGATTCTTTTTGTACTTGTTTTATTTGAAGTCCTTCCTTTGCATCAATGGGAAGCCTAGTAAGCTCAGTTATTGCCATCATGGTGGCATCTACTCTCATTCCTTCGACTGTTGCAACATTTTCTTGTGGAGTCATATTGCAAATCGTCTTGCACTTCCTTCATCATGCCCTGTTATTTTTTGAGAGTAGACTAGCCATCTAGCATCTTCAAGCTCCTTTTTGCATTCTGGATCATTCTCCACAATGTAGTGCTCTGTTGGCTCTTTTTGAACAGGGTCTCCACCCATTGCTAATAATTCTGCTCACTCCTTGTATCTTGTCCCTTCTAATCTTCCCCAAATTCTCTATTGCTTTTTCCCAATTTCTCATTGTACTGCTTGCTCAAATGCTCCAATAATTCTAAACTTTGTAGCTCTTTTCTCACTATACCTGCGTTATGCAAAATGGAAAATTTTGTTAAGGGTTTTGGGTTGCTTTACGTAGCTCGGTAGACAGCAAGGAGAGATAATTGATGTAACAAGGAATGTATGAAGGGAATACAGGACTATTAATTAGGAATAGCGGCAGCGACTTTGAAATTAATGGTTAATTATTACTTGACCATCAACTAAAATTCCAAAAATCATCGGCTAAGATTACTCCTCCCACAACTTAAGGTCAAACATGTGTTTTCATGTGTGTTTGGCAAGGGTAGGAGTTGACTATTAAAAAGTAAGCATATAATATGATGACTTGGAATGAAAAGATCATTTAATGCATGCAATTATGATAAAAAATGGTATTGAATTCAATATGAACATGAAATGCAGAATATTCTGCACACCTCAACAATGATGAAGTTTGAGCTTTGCAGCAATCAACGACCTAACAATAGATTAGTAAATGATGTGTTATTCATGAAATCATGAACTTTTGAGATGATGTGTGACAGTGGATGGTGAGTTGGCATTAAGGCAATAGCTGAATTTATAAGCTAACGTGGATTGAAGAAAGCTGTCATGAATTGAAGAAACTGACTTGAACTGAAGTTAAATAGATCCCGGTTGCCTTTGTTGCATGAATAGGTCACAATTGGAGTGGGTGCTTACAATCCGATAATACAGATGGAATGGAAAAGATTTATTATGAAAGGATAAAGTGTTTCCAATAGTGAGAACTTTATTATGGAGATAAAAGCAAAAATTATTCACTTAAGTCATCTGTACCTGATGTCGTGTTATCAGATCCAAATGCTGTAGGAAGTACCGTAAATGGTGGTGTGGAAAGTTGCTTCCTAAATTCTTCCTTGTCGAGTGGTTTCTTCAACAATCTTTTGATGGCCATTGACCAATTGTGAAAATCTCAGTGTGAATGGTCAAAAGCTTGACCGCTTCATTGGAATACACCTCCTCAATCTCATAGGGTCCTGACCAACGGATTGTAGCTTTCCCTTGTGATCTTTATACCTTGAATCATGTAGTAATGCCCAATGACCTTTGTTGAAAGTGTTTGGCCTTTTTGAATCTATCATGCCATTTGATCCGTTTATTCTGAATCATCTTAGTATGATGATGGGCCTCTTTTCTAAGTTCATCCAAAGCATTCAATGTAGTTAACCATTCATGTTGTGCTTGTGACAAGTCCATGCCCAATTCTAGTGTTGTTCTTAATTTTTTATTTTCAAATTCTATTAGTAGAACAACCTTCCCATACACCAATTCAAATGGTGTAAAACTAGTTGTTTTCTAGGTGATTCTATGAGCCTAAGTAACTTCTGGAAGTCTAGAGGCCCAATCCTTCTTGTGAAGAGAATCTGTTTTAGTTAGAATTGCCTCTATTTCTCTGGTTGTCACCTCTACCTATCCATTAGATCGTGTATGGTAAGGTGTGGATTTCCTATGCCTTAAGTTGTACTCATTTACCAATGCTTGAATCAATGTCGAAGTGAATTGGGGTCCTTGATCCATGACAATTTCCCTTGAAACTCCATATCCAATGAATATTTCCTCATAGAGATAGTCTTCCACCTTATTGTCCCTAGCATGTTTCATGGCTTTGACTTCCCCCCATTTTTTCAAATAGTTTGTACATAGTCATACTAATATGTATTCTTTGTTGTTTGAAAGTGGATCAATGGGGCCTATAAAATCAAGCCCCCATTTGTCAAAGGGTGTCAAGACCTGAGGTTGCAGAGGCTCTCATCACCTCTGGTAGATATGCCCATCTGCTGACATCTATCACAACACGTGTGTTTGATTGAATCCTTATCCAGAGTTGGTTAATAATAACCTGTATTGATTACCTTCAAAGTAGTCCTCTTGGCAGCAAAGTGGCCCTCACAGGGTTCATCATGGCAGGCATGGAGTATGTAATGGATTTCATCTTCCTGGATGCATCTCCTCATCGCATTATCAGGCCATGTATAAAACAGGTAACCAGAAATTCAAGCACATGGAATGCTCTTTTCCACAAGTTGACACCTTTCTCTAGGTGAGAAATGTTAAGGTGTCTTTCCTGACACCAAGTAGTTGGCAATATCAGCATACCATGGAGTTTGCATGTACAAAGCAAAGAGATGTTCATTTGGAAAAGAGTCATCTACAATTGGTTCAGGCTCTGTATTTGTGAGCTTAGAGAGAAAATCTGCAACACCATTGGCTCTCCCAGGCTTGTCTACTATGGTTAGATCAAATTCTTGAAGCAGAAGTAACTATTTGACCAATCAACCTTTAGCAATAGGTTTGTTCATCAGGTACCTGATGGCTGTATGATCTTTATGCACAAAAACTTGGTACTGCGTTATATAGTGCCTGAACTTATTGATGGCACAGGTGATTGCCAATATCTGGTTTTCGGTGATTGTGTAATTGAGCTTTGCTGCTTGCAATTTTTTACCGATATAGCAGATAATGATATGTCCGTTTTGATCATGCCAAATTGGTAGATAAAAAATAGAAATACATTAATGCCAAAATGATAGACTATATCTTTTGATTTTGAATTAATGCTAAAATGATGAATTACGACATGCAAATTAAAGGGATTTGGTTGTGAATAGTCTAGGATCTTTTTACAATATAGCATGCATCAAATGGTAAACCGTCCAAGATCTTTAATAATATAATTAATAAGCATGAAATTCTAATGATGTAGAAACATCAAAACCTAGAATAAACAATCACCTTCAGGAAACAATATCAACATTAGTATATTTGAAGTGACTGAGATGGAATGATGCAAACCTCAGTGTAATATCATTACTGAAACTCCAAAAAGATTATTGATGATGTTGCTCAAACAACTGAATATGCCCAATTATATGATTTATAAACTAATTCCGAATCTTTGAATGATAAATCAATCTGGAAACTTCAACATGCAATTGTGTTAAAATGTTCATAGACACCAATATGTGACTATTGTGATGGACACCATCCAAAACTAACATGCAATTGTTAATTCTAACATGCAACACCCATATGCAACTGATGCGATGAAGAGCAGCATCCAAAATTGAGATGCAACTGTTAATACTTTTATGCAATTGAATATCTAACAACTGAAATCCTTGCCATATATTATAACGAGCTATTGAGTGTTATGTCAAATCCAAACCCAGTGTATGATCAGTTATTGCCATACTTAAATCTGATTTAAAATGAAGAATTGCATACCCTGATTGGAGCAGCCAATGAAAAGGAGAATTCAACACTTGATTAGCAGGCAATACTCACTAAAAATCAGAAATAAGTTTAATATATCATGTAATACTGCCTCTATGAAACGGTATGGTAGGTTTGAGGAGAGGTCTGACTTGCTGTAGGGCTCCACGTTGTCACATCCAACAATGTAATAGTATGAAAACCCTTCAGATTTTCGTCTAGCAATGAATCCTTCAAAACTCCAAAAATTTCAAGTTGTAAACCACAATCAAAACTAGACACCCCAAACATCTGAAAATAATACAGCAATTGTTCAGCAAAATGAACTGCACAACCAAACAACTGAAATTGCAAATATACAACACTCAGGTTATCCGTGGATGAAATTATTCAAAGGGTTACAAGGGTTTTTATCCTTGAAACCATCTTGCCGAAAAGATTTTCATTTTCAGGCAATAGAAGAACTTACCTTCATTTTCTAGAGAAGAAATTCATGAAATGAGTAAGAAGTCCTTTTCCTGAGATAAAAGCTCCTTGTATAATTTATTGAGGGAATACAATATTATTTTATATTCTTTTTTTTTCAATTTTCCCCTTAAAGATATAAAATATTAAAATGTCTTTCAAATAATTGATTTCAGCCATGCTTAAACTTTCTAAATAATTAAAAATGACTTGTCTTTTTAAATTACAATGAAAAGTTATTTTTCAACAAGTTAAATTTAATTATTGAATGATTTCCCTGTTTACCATCCCATTAGCCTAGGGGAAAAATAAAGGAAATAGGCTAAGGGTTTTCAATAGTTCTACACTTGAGGTGGAAACATGACATGTTGCTGGGACCCATCTTTGCATTCTTGCATTTCTTGTTTCTGGCAAAGTTGCACTTAAGGGAGGGTGTTGCTCTGAATGTGGTATTACCTAACTAGTTTTCATCTAGTCCTATTCACACATTGTTAAGTTCATTTAGGGAATATTTATGTTATTTACTTTTTATGTCTCATGTCAAAGTTTATTTAGAAATATTTTCGTTATTTACTTTTTCTGTCTCATGTCATATGTTGTGACAATTCAAATTGTTATCATTTTATGTTGTTTTTCACCTTGCCTTTATAAGCAAGGTTCTTCTAGATGCTCAATTAAGAACTGCTCTATTTTTCTGACAAGAAAACAGATGGGATTCTCTTCCCTTGCCTTATTGAAAATAATATCAACCCCACAATTATTCTCTGTCCACGCATTTGGGTTATACCCAAAAGTGATTGTCTAGTCTTGTTGACAACAAATTGATAATATGATATATCTCAATAAGAATTCATAACTGAGATGTAGAAAGTGCAAGATTATAATTTTGCCTTACCATGTTGACAATAATGCAAATTAATACTCCAATTGAGTCAAATAGTACTCTTGTATTATTGTTGATCACCAATGTCTCAGGTTTTTGTTAGGAATGACATTATATTTTGCTCAGGTTTTTGGGATAAGACATGTCCAAAAATGATTGTCCATTCGAATTCTGAGTCTTTTGTTTGGTATCTTTTTGCAAGCAATACTCAAACTCCTGGTGGCACAATAAAAGAAAAAAATTAATAAAACAGGACTTGGACAAAAGACTGGCAAGCTTCTAGAAAATCCTTTCCACAGAGTAGCAATATTCTGTTAATTGCTTGATTTTCTTTTTCCAATTTGAATGTCCAGATTTGCAAAGGACCTGTCATTGAAATGCAGGAGGATATTGTATCCAGGCATTTATGTTTGAGTGGCCTGTCTGATCAAAGAATTTTCTATGTTTGTATTTTTGTAAATGAGGCTTTCAAGTGTTGATACAGATTCTATGCCAATGAGGTTCATATGAACTTTGCTTAATGTCTCTTATGTAAGATGGCTTCTGAAAATGTGTAGGTATATAAAAATAAAATATTATTAGTTTAAACATTAAGAACATTATATGTGATACATGGTTGTACTGGAAAAAGCATATAACATATGCTAAAACCCAATACATTCTTGCAAATTTCATCGATTGAATCATTTATAAATCAGAGATTGGCTAATTGTTTAGAGATTGGTAACTTTGTTTTCTAAAACAATAATTGATTAAACTTAATATTAGCAGCTGGTAGTAACTTAACCTGTAAATGACAATGCATTAAAAATAATCCCATCCTGAACTCCAAAGACAAAATATAAAACTTTTCATGAAAGGATGGAGCAACCATCATGCTTGATATTCAATTTCCGAGGTTTAGCATTTGCATTTGAGTTTGATGGAAATATGATGCAAGCACTAAATTTTAAATTTTTGCTATGGTACCATCTGATGTAAATGTCTGAAGTGATTGTTTGTCGATTTTACAGTCAAGTAATTTGGTTTGGAGACTTGAATTACCGCCTTGATATGGCAGATGATGAGACTCGAAAGCATGTTGCAGAGGAGAAATGGAAAGCACTACTTTGCAGAGATCAGGTATAACGGAAGATTTCACCATTCAAGTTTTGTGTTTGTATACTATCAGTTTTTATGCTAAGCAGCATAGAGTCATTAATATAACTAGGCAGCATGCTTTTAAATTCTGTTACATTCGTTTACCACTGTATTGATAGTTTGATAACACAGCCGATTGTTGAATCCTTTACATTTTAGTTAAGGAGAGAGCTGCATAAAGGGTGCATTTTCAGTGGATGGCATGAAGGGTCCATAAACTTTGGCCCAACTTACAAATATGAATTTAATTCAGATAAATACTTTGGTGAAAATTCAAAGCCAGGGGACAGAAAACGGAGTCCTGCATGGTATATCATCACATTATACTTTCTCTATTCTAGATGTATGGGAGGTCCCTGAAGTTGTCCAACTATTACACTAGAGGAATTCTTATTATTTTGTTTCATTGACAGGTGCGACCGAATTATTTGGTTTGGGATGGGCATGAAGCAACTTTCATATAATCGAGTAGAACTAATGCTCTCAGATCATCGGCCTGTGAATTCTGTGTTCCTGGCAGAGGTAGAAATATTTAGCCACAGAAAGCTCAAAAAGGCTTTGAATTTTACAGATGCAGAGCTAGAAGCTGAAGATCTCATTGCCTGAAACAGAAACTAATGTAAGAATACGTAGGGTGCATTTTGAAGACATCAGGTTCTTGTTTATATTTTTATAGTACTTTGGATGTCTTTTGAGTAGGTTTCGACTATGTTACCTTTAAAGTGGTCTACTAAAGAGAATGATTATTTCCTTATGCAGATTAGAAAGTTTACTAATTACTAGATTTCTTTTTCCAGGAAAATTAAACAATTTAATGGTGTTGTACACAACTTTAGCTGAATGGCAGGGTGTAGTATCTGCAAATGGTCTTTGGAAAGTTAAGTTTCTTGATAACAAAGGACCAGCAATACTTTCAAAGAAAAAATTATAGTAAATTACATCCGAGATTCTTCAGTCACTATTTGCCATGTCTTTCAAGGGGAAACATCCTGTCTGTGCAAACAAAACAGTGGGAAGGTATAACAGTCTGCAAGGCATGTGTACTCCATAGTGGAGGTCACAGTTTCAAATCCAAAGGGTGTAAAGTTGTATTCCTTGTTTATATATAAGGTAAATGGAAAACCCAACGGATACATAATGGGGGTCTCATACTCCAACTTGGTGCCTTGCTTGAAGTGACCTAAAATAATACCTTACCTTAATAACAACACTTCCCTTTTCCAGTCTATGCATACCTGTAATTTTGTAATGACACAATTCGTATCAATAAGAGAATCCAAAATTTCATGTTACAGGTGCTTATACCAGACGACTTTACTATTAGCTGCTAAATTGATCTTTATATGAAGTACACACTCGCTTACTTCTTCAGCAAAAAAATGCACAATACCTAACAAAACAGTGGTTAAATTTTGATGGATGGTCACTCAGAAGCTAGGCAGACATGTACTTGGCAATTGAGAAATACCGAAGTGAGTTCTTGACTCCAGAAGCTATCTCTTGTGGAAGATGTAGGCTGTGGGATTTGTTATACTGCAAATTTTATACACCATAATATTTTTTTATCAATCACAGTAATTCAGGTGCATCTCTATTCTTCTGATCTACAGAAGCAAGGTAAATAGAAGATGGTGAGATATTTCACTTTTGTAGCTAACTACAACTAGGAATTTCATCTTGTCAGCATGCTGGGATCTGCCAGTATTAGACTGATTTGGGACATTGCTTCTCTCCAATTAATTTGTGGATATAGTCGAAAGATTTTCCTGGGCATGGAGTGCAGTTAATTGCAGTATGCTGGGATTTGCCACTATTAGACTGATCTGAGATATTGTTTCTCTCCAATTAGTTTGTGAATAAAATCGAAAGAGTTTCATAGGCTTGTGGCGCAGTTAATTGCATCTGTGGTATATCTGCGGCGAGATACATATTTTGTATTTGATTTTGTTCTTGAACAACTTTCTTCTATAAGAATGTTAGTTTCATTTTTTTTTCCAATCGCATGGGCTATTGAATGAAATGTTTGGTATGGTGAATGTTCCTACAGGTTCTATGCGTAAACTTGTGTCTTTCTATTTGTGTTCTACTTCATCTGATGTTGTGGCTCAATATTTTCTATATCTAAATTTGCCAACTAGGGGAGTGACATCAATACTTGCACACCCTAACCCAAAAATAAATTTTTTGCCTCGTCTACATAGGCCGCTGAGTGGACATTATGAAAATATTTAAAAATTTCATTTTCCAATAAGTATGCCATGTGTGCGACATGTCGGCATCCAAGGTGTCCAATTTTGGTCATTTTGGTGCGCTGACCGAAATGTGCAGTGGCCCACCTTGTCAAGCTGCCTGGCGTACCGTGTAAAACCGTGATGGTGGCTGTGTGGCATTCAATCACATGACCACCATTTAAACCAACTTGAGCACATTTTCAGTTTGCCGCCACCCAACACTCTAACTCATTCAAGTACAAACTTATTCAATGCTTCTGACTTCTCACCATTCAAACTTACTTTCATTCCATTCTCTCTCGCGTCTTCTCCAATCTTTGTCACCTTCGATACCAGAATGTGTTTGCTGCAACACCAAAACTTGTTCGTTGGTAAACCAGAGCATGGACGCCGAGGTTAGCCCTCTCAACGGGTATTTGGCGATGTCAATACTCCCACTTATCGACAATTCTCTCAGCATGCCATTCTTACGTCCTGCTTTTGAGGTATATGATTAGTCTTCATTTGCTGGGTTTTTTTTTGCATGGTTTGGTTCAAAACTGCCGACATTGCTCCATTGATTCCTCACATTTTCATCTTGCAAGATTGCGGAGGAGGGTTCGAAGGCCACAACATAGAGAACAACTGATGTGCATTTAGATGCCAAATATCGACCCAGGTGGGGATTAATCCTCACTAAGGCCTTCTATTTTCGGTTTTGTGCATGGTCGTATTGGGTATTTTAATTGTTTTCTTGTTATTCCTTCATTTTAAGTTACTTGTAACTACAATGCAGTGTTACCCAGAGGCCCGTCTCCCCCCTCCAGACACGTCTCGGAGATGGAGAGGCGTCTCCAAGACTTTTCGCGTCTCCAGAGTCTTCAAAAATTGCTGGAGTCTTTATGGCGAACTCTCCCGAAGAATCCAAGTCTCCAATTCCAAAAAATGAAGTCTCCCGCCCGTCTCCTAATTTAAAAACAAATTTAAAATACAATATTAAGTCATTTTATGATTTTGACCCTCATTTTTATGTATTTTTTAGCAAGGGGATTTTAAACGATTTAAGTCATTTTATTTTATAAGGCACAAGTGGCTAGTTCTTCAACTAGTGAGAGGAATTGGAGTACTTATGATTTTATTCATTTATTGAAGAGGAATCGATTGGGGTCAAAGAAAGCAAAGACCCTGGGGTACATTCATAGCACACTTCACCTTCTCTCGTGTTGATCCTACATATATAGAGGGTCTTTCAGCAAAATGGGACCAAATTGCACATGATGGAAATGTTGCAACCATGGTGGAAGAAGCGGTTGAACCAGATGGCCTTAATGAATTGCCCCTAGTTGTACTACCATTAGAGGAACTTGAGTTGGAGAGTGATGATTTTCTGGACAACATCATAGTTGAAGACCTTGAGATGGACGATCACAACCTTGTGGAGTAGATGATACTACATAGATTTCTGATTTTTCTTTACAGTTCTGAGTTTTATGTTTGCATATCAACGAGTCAACATCAAACCATATATTTTGAATTTCAAATTTCAATGTGTAATGATAATCTCAGTGATTATTAATCTGATATGACGAAGATCATATGCGATATTAGAAATCAGATATGACTATGAGATATGCAATGTGATTTTTGAACTATTTGACTCTATATTAATGACATTACTATTTAGTATTAGTCTTTGACTCTTTAAACTTTTAATGTTCAATTTTCATACTTGTAACTTTCCATTGTTCTTGTTTTCAAAGCACTATGTTATGAATCTATGGTATTTCTTAGAAATTATTAAATTATATTAAAAAAAAGTTGTCATCTCCAAGTACCCCCGTCTCCTATTTTTGAATCGTACCGGAGACCTCCAAGTCTCCCTGTCTCCAGGTAACCTTGTTACAATGTTGTCTACATTTGTGGGTGCTTGTTGAATGTGACCCATGTGAGGATTATTTCTCACGAGGGCCTTACATTTTTTTTCTTTTGGTATTTCTTGTTTTGTTTGCAAAAAGAAAAATATTTTCCCTTTATTGCAACTCTAATGTGCTCTACATTTGCGGGTTCTTGTTTTGTACACTGTAGCCGAATTTTCTTTTGTGGGTGTTTTTTCTTGAAAGTTTTTAGCAAATTTGTGTTTATGAACATTGCAATTTGTGTTCATAAACACATCTCTCTTTGAAAGGGAAATGTACTCTTTTGTTCAAGCTTCTCTGGTATTTTCATGGCCCTATAAATAATGTTTCTCAAGCATCACTGTTAATATTCGTTAAAAGATACATTTAAAGCTCCGCCATTTCTTTTCTTTTTTTCTTTTCCGGCTATGAAATATGTTGTTTAATTTCACTATTTGTATCAGTGTCGTAATTAATTTTAGGGTTTACTACTAACATTACGATTTCAAATTCATTGTTAATATTAGGATTTATAAACTTTTGTTCTCCAAATATCCATACTCATTCGAATTCTTTGATCAAATTGTTCTTGCAATGAATTTTAAACCCTAATATTAACTTTGAATTTTAAACCCTATTGTTAGTAGTGACACTAATATTCGCAGTGATTTTCAAACCGTAATGTTAGTACTTAAACCCTAATATTAATAGTTCCAATTGCAAAGGCATACTTATCATAATGATTGAATAACTACATCAAGAATAAATATACAAAACAATGATTCTTTAATATTTAGCTCGGTAGTTATATTAATAAAAAATAAGGATTTACTTTGATGATTACATCACTTCAAAATTGGCTTCACATGCCATCAAAATTGGCAAATAAAAATAAGGAAAATTTTGCCTTTCACTAACGTTTTCACAAGCCTATTCCATACAACCAAATAGTAGTATAGTGAGCAAAACCAGTCACATAAACAACTACCACCACCATAGCTCACACCACCATCACTTGGCCCAAGAGTAGTTGTTGTTGCATCATTCAACACCTCTTCATGAATCAATGTTATGAAATCCCCTTCACCTTCATCTTCTTCGCTTTCTAAGCCCTCCTCTCTTTTGTAGTTTTCCCACCAATCTTTTCCATATTGCATTTTCAAACCAAGATACTTTTGCAAAAAGTCCACTCCTGACTAAGACTAGCCTATCTTACATTAATTATACATGGGGACTCAAAATAAGGAATATGTGAGCCATAAAATATTATCACAAATATGAAAACACTCTTTCATATGTCGAAGTGTTAAGCAATTTAATTCATTAATTGATTACTAAATGATAGTCATTCCATACAAGTTATTCTCTAAAATTATGTGGTCCATTCTCTAAAATTTTATTTGGCTATCACCTTACACTCTTCCTTGCATTGCCATTAATTTCGTGTCTCTCCCCTAACTTCCACTACATTGTTCCATCTCATATTTACCCTAATTCTACGATACTACAATTTGTAGGATACATGTATTCTTCACATCTCATTAGTGTGTGTGTGTGTGTGCGCGCGCGCACA
>MU224624.1:179739-200562 GCA_018584345.1 Thuja plicata
GTGTGTGTATGTATGCGCGCACACACACACACACACACACACACACACACACACATATGTATGTGTGTGTGTGTGTATGTATGCGTCTATATGTATATGTATATGTCTATATGTATATGTATATACCTATGTGTGTGTGTGTATTTCCTTGTCACATTTGTAAACTCTTACTCTTATACATCCTCATGGTTTATTTACTTTCTTAAACCCTTATTGTTTTCCATCCTTACTGCTTTATGGTCTTTTATTTGTTAAACCATTGCTTTCATTTACATCCTTACTATTTTACTCTGTGTGTGTGTGTGTGTGTGTGTGTGAGAGAGAGAGAGAGAGAGAGAGAGAGAGAGAGAGAGAGAGCCTATACCTACACACCCTANTCTCTGTGTGTGTGTGTGTGTGTGTGTGTGAGAGAGAGAGAGAGAGAGAGAGAGAGAGAGAGAGAGAGAGCCTATACCTACACACCCTAACTTTAATGGTCTGCCACGTGTAATAGGATGATCATTCAAGGTGTCCACAATTTGCCAATATAGAGGACAAGCACCCACAAATTTAGACAACATTAAAGTTAAAGATTAGGTGAAACATTTAAGCCTTTTCTATATATAGCCAATCCATTATCAATCTAGATTGTAAATTACTAGAAATTTGTGTTTTTTTACATGTGTATATTCAAATGTACATGTATATATGTGTGTATATGTATTTATGTGTGTGTCTATATGTGTGTGTGTGTGTGTAGACACACACACACATTTATGTGTGTCTATATGTGTGTGTGTGTAGACACACACTGACACAAGGAGAATAAATAATGAGGCCTAGGGCACACCCCAAAACTATTTAGCTTGCAGAAACAATGCAGAATTAAACAACACAGTGAGAGAAAGAAACACATAGTTCTTTTTATCATTAATTGATCAAACTCAATACATGCCAGGCTGTAAGGCCTTCTTGGTTACGGCTATATACATCAAAATGTATTACAAATGATCTTCTTACAACACAGATCCCAGATCTTCAATATCTTAGCATTTGCCTTCTTGCTCTGAGACTTTTTTCCCAAACTAAGAACATGCAAAAGAATATATATCAGAGTCCAACAGAGAAGTCGGTGCTCAAATACAAAGGTAAGACCCAAATTTAGGTCCACATAGAGCCTAATGAGAGACCCCACTTTAATTCAGCCACGAAAATTAAATGTAGAAGTCGGCTAGATCAGGAAAACACATGTCGGGAAAGCATCATCGAAAATCAGCAAACCGTCGGTAAAGCATACCCGAGCAACAGAGAAAACCGTTGGTAAGGCATCACCGAAACTCGTCGGGCAAAGCATCACCGAAAATAGAAAAATCGTCGGGCAAAGAGGTCACCGAGACCCGTCGGTAAAGCTAGAACCCGAGAGACAGGAAACAACTAGAAAACATAAGTAAACTTCTTTTTGGTTGAGCAGGATTGCCAAGGACCCAAGATGCTCCTACATCACACACCTGGGGTTGAAAAGAAATGATTCCCCGAATCATGTATCAGGTCCAACCTAAAATGAATCCAGCTTAGATTGAGAAATCCAAGATGAGTCCTCAATCGGTCCGTTTTTCCACTTTACCAGATATTCTATGTATTCCTTTCCTCTTGTACTTCTGCCAACTCTCTGTTTCAAGATCTTCTCAACTTCTTCTATCTGCTTCTTAGGATAATCATTTGGTACTGTCACTTCTTCATCATGTTCATGATACTCATACAAGTCTGAAATATTTAATATAGGTGATAAATCCATGTCATCAGGTAATTCAACTTCATAAGCATTTCCACTGTCAAATCTTCTTAATATTTTACAAGGACCAAATTTCTTCATCTTCAGTTTCCCATATGTTCCAATAGGAAATCTTCCTTTCTTCAAATGAACCATCACAACATCACCAACTTCAAATGTCTTTTGTCTTCTTGATCTGTCTGCATCATCTTTGTATTTCTGATTACTTTTCCCAGCTTCTACTTCACATCCTCATGCAATGTTTTCATGAATTCTGCAAATTCCTCTACTTCAACACTCCTTTTCTCTTCTCCAACAATATCTCTCAAATCTTATATACCTCTTGGTTGTGTGCCATGAACAATCTCAAAAGGTGTATTTCCAGTGCTTCTATTCACTGAACTGTTGTATGCAAAATCTGTTTGTGCCAACATCAAATCCCAATTGCCTAGTGTGTCTCCAACTAAACATCTCAACAAGTTACCCAAACTTCGGTTTACAACCTCTGTTTGTCCATCAGTCTGTGGGTGAAATGTAGAACTAAATTTCAACTCAATATCCAACTTTTTCCAAAGTGTTCTCCAAAAATAACTTACAAACTTACTGTCTCTGTTAGAGATGATACTCCTCAGTAATCCATGCAATCTGACAATCTCTTTAAAGAAAAGATTTTCTATATGTACTGCATCTGATGTTTTCTTACATGGTATGAAATGTGTCATTTTAGAAAATCTGTCCACAACAACAAACATAGAATCATTACCTCTTGCTGTCCTTGGAAGTCCAAGAACAAAATCCATGCTGATATCACTCCAAGGTTTCTCAGGAACAATAATAGGTGTATACAAACCAGTACTTTGACTTACTCCCTTTGCAACTTGATAGACTCCACAGCTTTTCACAAATTTCTGAACATCCTTATACAACTGAGGCCAAAAGTACCTCTCCTTCAACAAACTCAACGTTTTATTGATGTCAAAGTGTCCAGCCAATCCACTGCTATGTTTCTCCTTTATCAGATTAATTCTCATTGATCCTCTCGGTATACATAATTGAATACCTTTGAACAACATATCTTCCTAAATGAAATAGTCTTCATACTTACTTGATTGATTTGAATTAGGTGCTCTACACTCTCCACTGCTTTGAAAAATCAGGATCATTTTCATACAAATTCTTCATATCATCAAAACCAAGAACTTCAATTCTCATTTCAGTCAACAAAGATCTTCTTCTACTCAATGCATCAACAACTCTGTTAGAAACTCCACTCTTATGCTTAATCACAAATGTAAAGCTCTGCAAATACTCTACCCATTTCATATGTCTCTGATTCAACTTGTTTTGACTACCCAAATACTGTAAAGCCTTATGATCAGTATACAACACAAATTCATTTGGCATCAAGTAATATCTCCATTTCTTCAGAGCTTGCACAATAACATAGAATTCTTGATCATAGACAAAATATTTTCTCTTTGCATCATTCAACTTCTCACTAAAGAAAGCAACAAGTTTACCTTCTTGAGTCAACACAACTCCAATTGCACTTCCACTTGCATCACATTCAACTTGAAATACCTTATTGAAATTAGGTAAGGCTAGCACAGGTAATTCAACAACCTTTAACTTTAAAGCTTCAAAACTCTTTTCAACTCCATCTGTCTATTTGAATTCTCTTTTGTCACCTCTCATTGTCTCAGTCATAGCATTGCAAATAGAACTGAAATTTCTATTAAACTTCCTGTAAAAACTTGCCAATCCATGAAAGGATCTTACCTTAGTAACATTTTCAGGTGTAGGCCAACTCAATATGGCTTCAACTTTCTCTGGATCCATCTTCAAACCATTGGCTGAAATCACAAATCCCAAATACACAAGCTCTTCTTTCATGAAGGAACATTTCTTCAGGTTTATCAACAAATTTTCCTCTTTCAATATCTGCAACACTTGTCTTATGTGCATCAAATGCTCTTCTCTAGTCTTACTGAATACCAGAATATCATCCAAGTATACAACCACACATTTATTCAGAAATTTCTTCAAAACTTCATTCATCAATCTCATAAATGTACTTGGTGCATTACTTAAACCAAAGGGCATAACCAACGACTCATACAAACCTCCTTTGTCTTGAAAGTAGTCTTCCATTCATCACCTTCTCTGATTCTGATACGATGATATCCACTTTTCAAATCAATTTTGGTAGAATACCTGGCTCCACTTAAACAATCCATTATGTCATCCATTCTTGGTATAGGAAACCTATACTTCACTATGATTTTGTTAATTGCTCTGGAATCAGTGCACATTCTCCATTCTCCATTCTTCTTAGGTGCTAATACAGCTGGTAGTGCACATGGACTCAAACTTTCTCAGATCAAGCCTTTGCTCAACAACTCATGAACTTGTCTGTTAAGCTCTTCATTTTCCGTCGGTGCTAACCGATGAGGTGCCTTGTTTGGAAAATTAGCTCCAGGAATCAAATCCATACAACAACTGATATCTCTGATTGGTGGCAAACCATCAGGTACATTATCTGAAATGATTTCTTTGTATTCAGTTAGCAATTTCTCAATTTCTGCAGGTATGTCATCTTCTGCATTCTTACTTGGTTTGTTAGGAATCAAAGCATAACAAATATCATCTCTTTTCAAATCCTTAACAAACTGTCTACCTTCCATCAGACAAACTTTCACAGATGTACATAACTCATCAACAAATTCTTCAATCAAAGGTAAAAAAATTTGCTTCTTCCCATCAACCCAAATAGAATATCTATTCAGCCTTCCATCATGTATAGCATGTCTATCATATTGCCAAGGTCTACCCAACAAAATATGACAACAATCCATTGGCATAATATCACACAACACCTTATCATTGTACTTTCCAATTTTCAGATTCACAAAACATTGTTCAATCACCATTAGTGTATGCTCATCCTTGATCCATGAGATCTTGTAGGGTTTTGGATGTTTCATCCTCTCCAACTGTAAATTTGCAACCATTTCCTCAGATGCGAGATTCTCCGAGCTTCCACTGTCAACAATGACCTTCCAAACTTTGTCTGCAACTCTACATCTGGTCTTGAACAAACTTTTCCTGATTGGATCTTGCTTATCTTTCTCACTCCATAGTAACCTTCGGATCATGAGATTACTTTCAGGTTCATTGGATGTCTCCTCTTGGATCAATGCATTTCTGCTACTGCTGCCCACTTTCTTGCTTGCATGTGTACACTCAAAGGATTTATGTCCTTCTTCACCACAATTGTAACAAGTTACTTGGAACCCTCTTCTGCTATAACCACCTCTGGAGGAATTGCCTCTTCCTCGGTATGAATTTCCACCTTTCCATTCAGTCTTTCCTTTGTCTTGAGATGTGTCTGAATTTGACTTGTCTGGTTCAGATCTACTATTCTCACTATGAGATCTTCCTCTTCCTCTAGGGAATCTACCACCTCTGCCTCTTTTTCTTTGTTCATATCTTATGTTCAACTTTTCTTCATCTTTTAGCGAAAATTGGTATGCCTCTTCAATGCCTTCCATCTTGATCAAACTGATCTCATCTTGTATTGAACTTCTCAATCCATTCAGATATCTTGCTGTTCTTTCCACCCCATCTTCAACATGTCCAGATCTGATGTCCAATCTATAGAATTCCTCAGTATAGTCTTTGACTGATTTTTCCTACTTCAAAATTTGCATTCTCCGAACTAGGTTAATCTGATAATCACAAGGAAGAAACTTGCCTTTTAATTTGTTTACCATCTTATCCCATACGTTGATTTTTTTTTTCCTTTCTTCTTTCTATCCAACTGCATATGTTCCCACCATAAGGAAGCATGACCTTTCAGCTTTGTGCTTGCTATCTTCACCTTCTTATCCTCTGCTACATTCTCATATTCAAAATACTTTTCCATTTCAGTTATCCAGTCAATCAACTCATCAAAATCCAATTTTCCACTATACTAAGGAGGATTAAACTGAGGTGTGGATTTCAAACTTGTCAAAGCTCTTAGGAATCTTTCCTCTTCTTGATCCATCACATGTGTAGGTGCAGCTTCACCTTGAACATCTTCAAATTCATCATCACTAACATCTTCAAGATGTCTTCCTCTGTGCTGGGCTGTCTCAATAGCTTCCAATCTTGTAGCCATTTGTCTAAGCATATCAGCCAGACCTTGATGAGCATTTCCTCTGCCACGAACCATCTTGAAACTCTCTACAATTGTAGGTCAGATCGCAACCTGCCACCCTACAAAAAATACGTTTAGAGTTTACAAGAAGGAACCACGGATCTCAACTTGCTCTGATACCACCTGACGCAAAGAGAATAAATAATGGGGCCTAGGGCACACCCCAAAGCTGTTCAGCTTGCAAAAACAATGCGGAATTCAAAAAACAACACAGTGAGATAAAGAAACATAGAGATCTTTTATTATTAATTGATCAAACTCAATACATGCCAGGCTGTAAGGCCTTCCTGATTACGACCATATACATCAAAATGTATTTCAAATGATCTTCTTACAACACAAATCCCAGATCTTCAATATCTTAGCATTTGCCTTCTTGCTCTAAGACTTGTTTTTCCCAAACTAAGAACATAGAAAAGAATATATATCAGAGTCCAACAGAGAAGTCGACGCTCAAATACAAAGGTGAGACTCAAATTTAGGTCCACACAGATCCCAATGAGAGACCCCACATTAATTCAGCCACGAAAATTAAATGTAGAAGTTGGCCAGATCAGGAAAACACATGTCGGGAAAGCATCACTAAAAATTAGCAAACCATCAGTAAAGCATACCCGAGCAACAGAGAAAACCATAAGTAATGCATCACCAAAACTCGTCGGACAAAGCATCACCGAAAATAGAAAAATCGTCGGGCAAAGAGGTCGTCGAGACCTGTCAGTAAAGCTAGAACCCAAGAGACAGGAAACAACTAGAAAACATAAGCAAACTTCTTTTTGGTTGAGTAGGATTGCCAAGGACCCAAGATGCTCCTGCATCACACACACATACACACATGTATTTATGTGTGTGTGTGTGTATGTATGTAGACACACACACACACACACACACACACACACATGTATACGTAGAGTTATATGCATATATGCATGTACATATGTATATGTATGAAGAAGACCATTTGAACTAATATGATTATTTCAATTTGTTTACTTTGTTAAACTCTTGTCTTAAGGAAATGTTCTTTCTATTGTTTCCTTTGTGTTCATGCAAGACCTCTTATTTTGTGTGGCGTCCACATAGATCACTGAGTGGACCACCACAAAAAATATTGCATACATTGTATCCAACCATACCATTGTATATGTATATGCCATAAAACATATTTATAGATGAGTTTCTACGAAAGGGGGGAAATCCTTACAAACAACAGACTAATACATCTCTTTGGCTATGGTGAGATAACCAACAGCCAATACATTAAGCCTCTCTAGTTGAGAGACAGAGAAGAGGTCTCCATTGTTTGTCACCAGGTTGGGAAATGGAGTGATATCCAGATCAGCAAGGCCCTCCCTAAACATAGCAAGAGCTTCAAATACCTTCTTCTTTGCCACAACTTCAACATCAAAAACTCCTACAATTAATCCTTTGTTCTTGTTGATGTTCATATTGGAAATATCCATTGCGACAACATGCTTGTATTCATCCTTTATCGGAGCCTCATCCATCCTTGAGGCTTTGTATACAACCCAAAGGCCTCTGCCATAGTAGTGATTTTATTTTCAACAACACTCCATTGTGGCAGTGGATGGAAGATATGGTCTCAATAACCTTCTTGATTATAAGCAATAGTGAGACAAATGTAGCTAAAGTCTAGACAAAATGTGCTTTTGAAAATGCAAAAAACAACACGGATTTTTGCAAAAAATTTAGCATTTGTTCTTCATGATCTGCATTCCTTGTGCTGCAAATCCACCAAAAATCTAAAACAAACGACGTGTTTTTGACATTTAGAAGATTTTCTAAAAAATATTGTCTTTAGTGCATTTTGTTTAGACTTTAGCCAGTGCCATAGTGAGACATCCTGCAGTTTGAACATCTATAACTGCATATCTATATCACTCTCACCACAGCTGAAAAAAAATCTATAGTGCCCCTTCCCTACCATAGCTTCACTTGCAAATCTACCCCTTTTTTGTGTTTGGTCTTCCCACCTTCCTGTTTATATAGACATCTTGTTTCCTTTCTTTACTTTCCTTATTTCGATAAAAGTATGCATGTCTGCTCCCTGCCCTAGATGTCAGGGATTATAACGAGTATGCTGCTTTTTTCAGCCCTTTAACTACCGGTTACCTGGAAAAAATTCATAAGATTCTTCTTTACGGATTATCTGGCTCTAGCTCAAAATGAGATTGTGATATTCCTTT
This sequence comes from Thuja plicata, assembly GCA_018584345.1. NCBI lineage: Eukaryota > Viridiplantae > Streptophyta > Pinopsida > Cupressales > Cupressaceae > Thuja > Thuja plicata. The sequence continues at coordinate 187,898 of MU224624.1, forward strand.
ATCAGAATGAAAGGGACTGGACATATATTTTTTCTCACATGCTCGACCAATTTTGAAAGAAGTATTGTTCCTTACACTACTCTACATTACCCAATGTAATTCTATCCATTTTCCCTATTCCATATATTGTATCCAACCATGTGATTGTGTTCATAGTCCCTTATCCATAATTTGTATAGACATCCTTTAAATTGATTTCTTCTAATCATTATAATTTAATCATTGTTTATGCACTTTACACTTACTCTTTTTTTTACATCTTTCATAACAATCTCTATCACATAAGAAATAAAAACATTTGTAATGACTCTATCTAAGTCTGTACTAAATGGCATCTGTAAGGTTCTGACTTAGGAGATCAAAATTTCTTTTGTTTACTTTTAAAGCTTCCACGATGGGAATTCTTGTTTGTAGTTTAGAAATTTCACAATAGTGATATAACGAAAGAGTAGCATCCAATAATGATTCTGAAATGTGCACGAATATTGCTTTCTAACAATTGTCTTTATAATAAAATATCAAAAAATGTGCCTATACTCTTTTTTTTTTTATTCTTAATGCATGGAACAGTTCTTGAGCATAAGCAAAGACACCACTACCACTTTATGGTTTCACCTTAGGAAATAACCAATGTAATTAATAACTCCACACAATATGGGATAAGTTACTAACGAGCTACCTGAGTAATGCTACACTGGCCGCAATGGGAATGGTGAAGGTAGCTAGTGTTGATGGCACCCGTTGTCTCTGTCTGCGCACGATGCTGGTGGTTCTCTCAACATAACCGTCGGCACCCCCCTGACTTCACATGGTAACCTTCAACCAGATACCACACTGCAATGACCGTCGTTCCTTACTGCAAATACACATCGAAGTGTCCTTTCCTTCCATGTAATGTCTGACGTGGGGAGTAATCTGTTCTTGCGACTGGAAGGAGTGTTGCTGTGGGTGCACACGTTCAACCTACAACTCCACAACTCACCAACTACTGAATCAGGGTCTCTTCACGCATCTGGAAGAGTAACTTCACTCATGCCTAGTATCCAATGCCCCTTCTGCATGCTGAGAATGCTAATACGGTGCTGGATTCCACGACCACCGTCGTTTCCTTATAACCACCTGCGGAATATGAATGGAGATGTCTGCACTAATCTCAACCACCTCTCATGGGAGTTCCAGTCATTTCAAAATGTACTAATATTTCCTTTGTTGAATGTATAAGCAAGTTTCAAAACTGACTTACAAGTAAATTGTTCCTTATGAATGCTGAACTAGAACTGATTGTTTCTTTTTGCCTCTGTTTTAAGCTCACATATGAAATCTGAATGATTCCACCAATGCTGAGATGCTGGGGCTATGTTCAACTTCTCTGATTTTTCCAAAGGGTTTCCATCCTTAAGAAAATATGACCAGTCACAAGTGCAACCAGAATTTTATATTCGTGTTTATAATATTTTCATTGTGCTTTTCCCAAGAAAGTTATTTTCTTTTATAACCTCGAAGTGAGGGAAAAATCCATGACTTAAGCAATGTGGGATAAAGGAGCCCACTTAAGTTACTTTAAGTCACTTAAGTCACTTTTATAAAATAAAGTAACTTAAAGTCATAAAGTGACTTTATAATATCTCTTTATAAAGTAAAGTGACTTTACTTTATAAAATGAGCCCAAATAATAAATTCTCACCCACTGAAGCCGGTGACTAGCGGACATCCTCTGAAAGAAGCATTTAGCCTACCCAGATGGGGGAGAAAGACTAACCAGGCGCCATACTGGCCTACTGCAGGATTGGGGACATTACAGTCCTCCTTTCCCAGGATTGCTTTCCCTCAAGCAATCTCAATGCAAGGTGCTATAGAATAGACTCACCCTCCCATGTAGAATCCTATATTGGTAAGTCCTTCCATCAAATCAAGTCTTCTTTGATAGCCCTGTTCCGCAGCTTCCTCTCTCTGATATTGATCACCTCAGCTGGCACCAAAACCAATTTACCCTCCTCATCAAGTGGGGGTAGTCCAACTGAAGGGACTATCTGATGTCCTATTGCCTTCTTGAGGCAAGACACATGAAAAGAATTATGAATCTGGCTGTCAGCTGGCAGCTCGAGCTCATACGCCACTTCACCCACCCTCCTAGAGATGCAGTAGAGACCATAAAATTTGGGCTTGAGCTTTTTTGATCCACTCTTCTTCAGAGAACTCTACATGTATGGCTGGAGACGAAGGTAAACCAAATCTCTTGCCTCAAAAGTCCGCTCTATCCGGTGTCAATCAACATACATCTTTTGCTGATTCTGAGCCCTTTGAATGTTCTCCCTAAGAGACTTAAGGAAATCCTAATGGTCCTATAGCCAGTCTCTCGCAATCGGCGCCCAGTTGTCCTGAAGAGCCAAGTCTATGAAAGATAATGGCTCGCTGCCATAGAGAGCTCGAAATGGTGACATGCCAATAGTCATATGGTAGGTGGAGTTGTAGAAAAACTCGCCCAAGTACATCCATCTGACCTAGGCCCTCTGCTGCCCTGCTACATAATTATGGAGATAACCTTCTACCCACTTGTTCACGATCTTCGTCTGGCCATCTGTCTGCAGATGGTAATTGGTGCTGGGAGTCAATTTGGTGCCTGCCAATCTGAACAACTCCTGCCAAAAGGTATTGAGAAATTTACTGTCCCTATCACTAACAATGGTCTTGGGAAGACCATGCGGCCTGAATACCTCTCAGAAGAATAATTCAGCCACCTGTGCATCTGACCAATATGCTGAAATGGAAAAGAAGTGAGAAAACTTAGAAAGTCTGTCCACCACCACATAAATATTGTCCCTACCCTGTACTCTCAACAAACCAGTAATGAAATCCATCAAAATACCTTCCCACTTCTGGGCAGGAATGGGTAGGGGCTGCAATAAACTGGTCGGGTGCTCATGTTCGGACTTGTTCTACTGACAAGTCTGACACTCTCTAACATGCTGGAGGACATCTGATGTAGTACAAGTCTTGCTCCTTAGACCTCTTCTAGGGTCTCTTAGGTCACTCATTGACCTACTAGGGTTCTTCCACTAACCCTAGACTCATTAGGTATCTTATCACAAGATCCTAATTCCTTCAACTAGTAAACATCAACAAAGTAGAACTCAAAACTTTGCAAACCTCATACTAGACCCAAATTGGTCTTTCTTGTTCCATTTGTACAATTTGATCCAAATGGATTCCAATCATTACCAAATTGAAAAGGCAATATTCAAATATGTCAATAGGACCAATCCCAACCTCTACAGACTCACTTTGCATGAAAAACCCAAACAAGTTCCAAGAACCTATGCAATTACCTCCAACATAGGGCTACAAGCAATTAGCCCTATTTGGTCACCTTTTTTTCATTATCTTGGAAAAATGTCTTAACAAGTGCCAAATAGGCTTAGGATCCAGACACCCTTTATAGAGACACTAGAGATTTTCTAGGTCTTAGCCCTCAGAAGTGTTCGTACAGTCCTCCCTACTTTCATGCCTAGAAATAAGGGTTTTAGGCCTCCTTTACTGTCTACATGAGAAATGAACTTTCTTGGCCAACAAGATAACTCCTTCCAACTTCTCCTCTTGGTTGGGGGTCCTCCTTTGACTCTTCTAGCTTTCCACTTCCACTGATTGAAGCTATGGATGCTTTCAATCCTTCTAGCTAGCTCTGCAATCACTGATGATCCCTAGCCATGCCACTCTGGCTCGCCTAGGGCATCATCTTAAAAATAGCTGCCACCACTTCTTGGGACCATCCTGCTATGTACACAATGTACATGGAGTCCACTTTCATAATCCAAGAGCCCAGGCCAAAGCCACGGTGGAAAAGAAAGCTAAGACCCCATTTGCAAGCAATGCTCAAAACAGAACCAGCGACTGGACTAAACTTTAAAGATTTTATACAAACACTTAAAAATATTGAATCTACCAATCTAACACCACAAGAAGTTCAGAAATAACCTACATTACATGAAACAAAGCTTACAGAAGCACTCTCAATCCATTACACTATCTGATCACCTTGAAACACATATATTCACTGTTATTGCTTAGCACAGTTTGTACATGAAATTCCTCAAACTTTCCAACCCTTCACAAATCCCGAGGATGGTATTATATAGATGACCCAAACACTAAATGGTTGGTTTCAGAAAGTTAACCAACCAATTTCATCGAAGATGCCAATTTGTCATAAAAGTTGTCAATGTTGTCAATGACAACATTGACAACTTTTGGCAACTTTTGGGTTTGATTGCCAAACTTGGTCAAACCATATCCAAACTTGTCCAATCCACTAAATATGATGAAACAACATCAAAAAGGACCTCTAGTCCCTCTCTTGGCTCATTTTTACACAAGATGCCAAAGTTCCCTAATTGGGCCTAGATGGACCTAAGGGTCACCAAGGAGCTAATAAGACCTATCCTACTACAAACACTTCACACACTAGGACTCTTGTCCTTTTATGCACCTAGTGTTCTGGCTAGAACCACTACAAGCCAAAGCAAAGGAAGAGAAAACCCTAGGTTATATTTCCACAACTATCCTACCTAGGTGCTCCTGCACCATACTCCCCCAAAAAGGAGAAGTCATGTCACTCCTGTGGACAGTAGCTCCTTTGAGATACCCACCCTTTTGAAATCTATCTCTACAATCCATGAAGCCTCTGACTCTGGTCTATCCTTCCACTGAATCAAATGCTCCATGTAGACTTTATGTCTAGTGGTCTTCTTGACCCGGGAGTCCAGGACTTTATCAACCACCATAGGAAACTTTGGAGGTAAGACAGTAACCTCCACATCAGCATTGACCCCTTGACTGGTTGGATTGATATCCTCCATCTGTCCTCTAAATTCTATTAAGTATTGAACATTGAATATGGGAGAGATGCTCAAATCAGATGGTAAGTCCACCTTATATGCATTAGCTCCATACTTTGCCAAGATCTTGCAAGGTCCCACCCTTTTCATCTGAAGCTTGGTGGGGACACCCTTCTGTAGTCTAGATTTGTTTAAGTGGACCATCACATAGTCACCCACTTCAAATTGAACATCCTTCCCTTTCTCATCAACTTTGGCTTTCAACTTAAGTTGACTGTCTTGTATATGTTTCTTTATTTGATCTTGTATCTCCTTCATGGTAGAGGTGAAGTCTTCTGCATGGCCACTTCGGTACTCCATTCCACTAAGATCCCTGAGCTCATAGACACCCCTAGGATGCATGCCATAAACCACCTCAAATGGACTCTTTCCTGTCATCCTATTCTTGCTATCATTGTAAGCATATTCTGCTTGAGGAATGACCACATCCCAAGTCTGTCCATATTCCTTAGTTAGGCACCTCAAAAGGTTACCCAACACTCTATTGACCACCTTAGTTTGGCCATCAGTCTGAGGGTGGTAAGATGAACCAAAAGATAGGTTGATACCCAGCCTTGTCCACAAAGTTCTCCAAAAATGACTCATAAATTTTACATCCCTATCAGAGACTATACTCAAAGGAAGACCATGAATCCTTACTATTTCCTTGAAAAATAAATAAGCTATGTGGCTAGCATCATTAGTAGTTCTGCATGGAATGAAATGTCCCATTTTTCTAAATCTATCAACAACTACATAAATGCTATCATACCCCTGTTTAGTTTTGGGTAACCACATAATGAAATCCATACTTACACACTCCCATGGCCTATTAGGGACAGGTAGAGGCTGATACAACCCTGCATTACTCATTCCTCCTTTTGCCTTCATGCAAACAACACATTGGTCTACATACTTAGTGACATCCTTCACCAATTTTGGCCAATGGTAGAACCTTTGGACCAATTCCAAGGTCTTGTCCTTACCAAAATGACCACTTAGAGAGCCATTATGCTTCTCTTGGATGAGGTTCATCCTCATTGAACCCTTGGGTACACACAACTGATTGCCTTTAAACAACAGACCATTATGTAAACTGTAATCAAAGAACTTGCTATGAAAATGATTCTCAAATTCAACACATACCTTATAGGCCTCACCAAAATCCTCATCTGATTTGTATAAGTCTCTAAAACTTTCAATCCCAATGCTATTCAAGTGGACTTCTTGCATTGTTCACATTCTCTTGCTCAAAGCATCTGCCACCTTGTTGAGTTGACCCTTCTTGTGTTTGATAGTAAAAGTAAATGCCTGCAAGTATTCCATCCACTTCAAATGTTACTTAGCTTCTCTTGTGTGTTAATGTAGCTAAGGGCTTGATTATCTGTAAATACCACAAATTCTTTAGGCAATAGATAATTCTTCCATTTCTTCAAGGATTGGACTAGAGCATAGAGCTCCAAGTCATAAGAAGAATATCTCTTCTTAGCCTCATTCAATTTTTCACTAAAGAAGGCAATAGGTCTTCCCTCTTGACTTAAAACACCCCCTACTGCCATTCTACTAGCATCACACTCAATGGTAAATAACTTATCAAAGCTTGGAAACTGTAGGATAGGTTGAGTAGCCACTTGCCTTTTCAACATTTCAAAAGATTTCTCAGCTTCCAAAGTCCATCTAAACTTAGTTTTGACCCCACCCTTAATGGTATCCATTAATGGAGCACATATCCCACTGAAGTTCTTAATAAACTTTCTATAAAATTGGGCAAGGCCATGAAAAATCCTTACCTCTGTGGCTGTGGTAGGTGGAGGCCAGTTCAAAATTGCAACAACTTTGTCTTTGTCCATCTTCAAAGACCCCTTGGACACCACAAGGCCCAAATAGACTAGTTCTTGTTTAAAGAACTCACACTTCTCAAGGTTAATGGCCAACTTCTCTTCATGTAATCTTTTCAATACTGCCTCCACATGTCTGATATGTTCCTCTCTTGTCTTATTGAAAATCAGTATATCATCAAGATATACCACCGCAAACTTTCCAGTGAAATCCTTGAGCACCTCATTCATGAGCCTCATGAATGTGCTCGGAGCATTAGAGAGGCCAAATGGCATCACAAGCCATTCATATAACCCATCTGTAGTTTTGAATGTCATTTTCCATTCATCACCTTCCTTCACCCTGATTTGGTGATAATCACTTTTCAAATCTAGCTTTGTGAAATACATTGCCCCACCTAGGCAATCCATAGGATCCTCTATCCTTGGGATTGGGAATCTATAGCTTATTGTGATCCTATTTATCGCCCTTGAGTCTGTGCATAATCTCCACTTTCCCCCCTTCTTTGATGCTAAAACAACCAGGACTGCACATGGGCTAATGCTTTTCTTGATCAAGCCTTGATCCAGGAGTTCTTGTACTTGTCTTGCTACCTCCAAGTTTTGATCTGGAGTAAACTTGTATGCTACTTTATTGGGAAAGGATGCCCTTGGTATAAATTCTATTTGATGACTTATAACCCTCTTAGGTGGTAGGGTTGCATGAGTTCCATTACTCACAATTTCCTTATATTTCTCAAGCAATTCTTGCACTTCCTTTGGTAGTGGTTCCCTTACTGGTGTCTCCTCCTCCTTAGGTCTTAACACAATGGCATAACTTTCTCCCTCATCATCTCTGATGTCATTCACCAACTCCTTACCACTGCATAACATGAAATTAGGAGTCTTACTCTGTGGTTCCTCATCCTCTAATAAAGACTGAATTTTGAAGGTCTTTCCTCCTTTCTTAAATGTAATGGAATTCTCTTTCCCATCATATACTGCTCCATTATCAAACTGCCAAGGCCTCCCAAGAAGCAAATGACAAGCATCCATTGGTAGGATGTCACAAAGCAATCTGTCCTTGTATCCTGCTATTGAGAATTCTACCCATGTTTTCTCAATGACCAAGACACTCTGGCCTTTGTTGAGCCATGTCACCTTATAAGGGTTCACATGGGGTATTTTGGCTAGCTTAATCTTCACCACTATCTCCTCTGAAATGATGTTGTTTGTGGATCGAGAATCAACAATCACCTTACATACTTTTTCAAGAATCTTACATCTAATTCTAAACAGTGCCCTCCTATGTTTGGGCTTATCCTTGATTGGTTTCCTTATTAGGACCCTTCTAAACATTAGGTTCTCGCCCATTTCTGAGTCTAGATGATCCACCTCTGGTTTCTTGACACTAGAAGTATCCTCATGTGCATATGCTACTCTCTTGTCACTGTTTGCTGCAGAAGGTTTATCAGGACATCTGTAAGCTGGATGCCCTAGTTTCCCACAGTAATAACACTTCATAGTGGCAAAGTAGGATCCACTCCTACCTCCTCTTCCTCTGTTAGAACCCCCATTGTTACCCCTGCCTCTGTTATAGCCTCCTCTTGAATTGTTCTCAGTCTGTTGCTTTGTCAACTTGTTTTCTCCTTGGGATCTTTGTTCACTACCCCTTCCTTGGTAGCCCCCTCTTTGACCCCTATGTTCTCTTCCTCTGCCTCTATTGTTATTATTGTTCTTGAAAATAGAATCCCCTTTCTTCTTATTCTTCTCTTCCACCTTTAGAGCTAACTGATGACACTTTTGGTAGGTGTCCATAGGCTAAGCTACCCTTGGATGTTCCACTTCAACCCACCCAAGTACCTAGCCACTTTGATTGGCTCTTCTTCCTGCAACTTAGACCTTAAACACAGTCTTTGGAATTCCTTAGTATATGAGGCCACATCTAGGTCTTTCTGCTTCAAGTTTTGTCTCTTCCTATGGAGCTGTATTTCGTAGTCCTCTAGAAGATAACTCTCCTTCAATTTGGTTACCATAGCATTCCAATTTGCTATTGGTTGCTTTCCCATGCTTACCCTCTCATCCTCAGGGTATTTCCACCAAGTCAAAGCTGACCCTCTGAGTCTAGGCTTGGCCACTTTAACCCTTTGGGCCTCACTTATCCCTTCACATTCAAAATGATTCTCCATTGCTTCAATCCAGTCCATGACTGCCTCAATATCCATCTTTCCTCCGAATAAAGGTATCCTTTCCAAAGCTTTGCCACTTAATGCTTTTATATCCTTTAAGAAAGGTTCCTCATTCAACACTGGGTCAGGTTCAGGAATGTAGTCTTCTTCCTCCATCTTCTTCTTACCCTTATTACTGGATTTTGCTTCATATTCTTTCTTCCTAGTACCATCTACTAGTTCTTCCATTTTTACTCTCATTGCTTTCAAAGTACCCTCAAGGAGTCTATTTTTCTCCTTTTGCTCCTCCATATCCTTGGCTAGTTCTGTATTTGTCACCATCTTTGTAGAACCACAAGATTCCACCTCTAACATAAACTAACCTTCCCAAGTTTCTCAACTTGCTATGATACCACTCTAATGTAGTACAAGTCTTGCTCCTTAGACCTCTTCTAGGGTCTCTTAGGCCACTCACTGACCTACTAGGGTTCTTCCACTAACCCTAGACTCATTAGGTATGTTATCACAAGATCCTAATTCCTTCAACTAGTAAACATCAACAAAGTAGAACTCAAAACTTTGCAAACCTCATACTAGACCCAAATTGGTCTTTCTTGTTCCATTTGTACAATCTGATCCAAATGGATTCCAATCATTACCAAATTGAAAAGGTAGTATTCAAAGATGTCAATAGGACCAATCCCAACCTCTACAAACTGACTTTGCATAAAAAATCCAAACGAGCTCCAAGAACCTATGCAATTACCTCTAAAATAGGGCTATAAGCAATTAGCCCTCTTTGGTCACCTTTTCAGCATTATCTTGGAAAAATGTCTTAACAAGTGCCAAATAGGATTAGGATCCAAACACCCTTTATAGAGACACTAGATATTTTCTAGGTCTTAGTCCTCAGAAGTGTCTGTACAGTCCTCCCTACTTTCATGCCTAAAAATCAGGGTTTTAGGCCTCCTTTACTGTCTGCACAAGAAATGAACTTTCTTGGCCAACAAGATAACTCCTTCCAACTTCTCCTCTTGGTTGGGGGTCCTCCTTTTACTCTTCTACCTTTCCACTTCCACTGATTGAAGCTATGGATGATTTCAATCCCTTTAGCTAGCTCTGCAATCACTGATGATCCCTAGCCATGCCACTCTGGCTCGCCTAGGGAATCATCTTAAAATAGCTGCCACCACTTCCAGGGCCCATCCTGATATGCACACAATTTACATGGATTCCACTTTCATAATCCAAGAGCCCGGGCCAAAGCCACGGTGGAAAAGAAAGCTAAGACCCCATTTGCAAGCAATGCTCAAAACAGAACTAGCGACTGGACTAAACTTTAAAGATTTTATACAAACACTTAAAACTATTGAATCTACCAATCTAACACCATAAGAAGTTCATAAATAACCTACATTACATGAAACAAAGCTTACATAAGCACTCTCAATCCATTACACTACCCGATCACCTTGAAACACACATATATTCACTGTTATTGCTTAGCACAGTCCATACATGAAATTCCTCAAACTTGCCAACCCTTCACAAATCCCGAGGATGGTCTTATATAGATGACCAAAAAACTAAATGGTCAATTTGAGATAGTTAACAAACCAATTTCATCGAAGATGCCAATTTGTCATAAAAGTTGTCAATGTTGTCAATGACAACATTGACAACTTTTGGCAACTTTTGGGTTTGATTGCCAAACTTGGTCAAACCATATCCAAAATTGTCTAATCCACTAAATATGATGAAACAACATCAAAAAGGACCTCTAGTCCCTCTCTTGGCTCATTTTGTCACAAGATGCCAAAATTTCCTAATTGGGCCTGAATGGACCTAAGGGTCAGCAAGGAGCTAATAAGACCTATCCTCCTACAAACCCTTCACACACCAGGACTCTTGGTCCTTTTATTCACCTAGTGGTCTGGCTAGAACTACTACAAGCCAAAGCAAAGAAAGAGAAAACCCTAGGTTATATTTCGACAACTAGCATACCTAGGTGCTCTTGCACCAACATCGTCCTTGAGGCCCTTCCACGAGAACCTCTCTCTAACTTGCCTGTAGGTTTTAAAAAACCCTGGATGTCCTATTGTGGGTGCATCATGAACAACCCTCATTATCTTAGCTTTAAGCTTAGAATATGGCACTAGGTAAATCCTGTCCTTATACAAAATGATGTCATCCATTACCTTGTACCTGCTATCTGGGAGTTGCCCATCCAAAATCTGACATGCTTGAGTATTTTTAGAATACTGAACCAGTAAGTGGGATTTCCAATATGCGGAAATCTCGGATAGAACACAACAAGCTACAACTGAAGGTATCCTAGAAATTGCATTAGCCACAATGTTATTTTTTCCTTTGACATACTTAATGTCAAAATCATACGCCTGAATTTTACTAACCCACTTCTACTGTCTCTTGTTCAACTCTTCCTGTTCCAGGAAGTAGCGCAAGCTATTGTGATCCGTTTTAACTGTAAACTTGCCACCCACTAGATACTACCTGAATTTAGCTAAGGCGTGCATGATGGCAAGCATTTCCTTGTCATATGTGTAGTACAAACTCTCATTGTCCTTAATTTTTCTGCTCTCATAGGCTATGGGATGCATGTCCTGCATCAATACTATACCAATTCTGTTACCTGAGGCATCGCACTCTAAAACAAAAAAAAAAGAGAAATCTGGTAGTGGTAAAACCAGACACGTACTCATGATAGTCTTGAGTCTATCAAAGACTATCTTTTTGTCATCTATCCACCTGAAAGCCCCTTTCTGAGTAAGATCAATGAGGGGTGCTATTGTTTGAGAGAATCCCTTTACAAACATCCTGTAGTAACAACATAACCCCAGGAACCCTCTCAAGTCTGACACATTCTGTGGTGGTGGCCAATCCCGGATTGCCTATACCTTCTCCTGATGGACCTTGGCTCCATCTGCCCCTATCACATGTCCCAGGTAGAGGATCTTAGTCAACCCAGACTCACACTTGGATTCTTTTGCAATTAGAGACTGACTCTCCATGATGCTAAGAACCTCATCCAAATGCCTCAAGTGCTCCTCCCAAGTCTTGCTGAAGATCAAGATGTCATCAAAGAATACCAGGACACTCTTGTGTAAATGCTTCTTGAATAAATGATTCATGCAAGACTAAAAGGTGGTTGGTGCATTAGTGAGCCCAAATGACATCACTAAAAACTCCTAGTGCCCGTAGTGTCATCTGAATGTCATCTTATGAACATCCTCCTCATGGACACGTATCTGATGGTACTCTGATTGAAGATCTATCTTTGAGAAGTAAACTGCCCCATGTAGCTCGTCTAACAGCTCATCAATCCAGGAAATAGGGTACCTATTCTTGTACGCCTCTTTTTGTGATTCGTGGTTCCCAAGCTTTCCAAAGGTGAGGGTTAGTAGCAAAGGTTTTACAAATGATATAAATCTAATACACAAATACTACTAAAATGAATAACTTGAAGCATAACCAATAAAATGTACAAGCAAAGAAAGGAAAACAAATGAATGCAAACCCCAAAGTGCTAGAAGTTTCTATTGTCTGTCTCTACTCCTTCCGAAATGCTATTTTTGATGCTCAGTATTGGTGTTGGCAGCGTCTATGACTTGAGAAGTATCGAGAATTTGCTAATTGAAACAGGTTTGTGATAGCAAGATGGCTTGAATGCTAGAACCAAACTGACATAGTAATGGCGCACAAGAGCTTGAAATCCTGGATCCTTCAAATGGTTATGAAGGGTTTATTATATAGGAATTGAGGATGAAATGAACGGTTGAGATCAATCC
>MU224624.1:206513-237387 GCA_018584345.1 Thuja plicata
AAATTTGCATACGAATTTGATGTCCAGATATTGGATTGAGAAGAGTGATTTGTAAGGCACTTCACTTGGTTTTTGTATGTTTGGAGTTGGAGGGTTTTCTAGAGATGTGTATTCATTTGACTCTGTTTCCCAATAGATAAGGCACTGGTCCTTTCTTGTCTTGTAGTTTTCATCATCAAATCTTTAAAATCAAACTATTTTCCCTTTCCTGTTCAAGAGCATAAATGTATACAAGTTGCATTGGATAGTTTAATTATGTTTGGTGATTCCTTATAGAAGTGAATCTGATAGGTTAGCGTGTCTGAGCCTCCGAGTTCGAAGAGAAGAAGGGTGAATATCCTTGTTGTTACCTTGACCATTTCCCTAATTCTTAGTAGATCATATAGGTGGGATCCTGTATAATACTGGTTGAGTTGAACTCCCATGTTTTATAAGTCTGAGAACTATCCACGGTCACATCTGCATAATGAGGTTTAGCTAGTAAGTCATTGTATATGCAAATTATATCATGTTTTAGGTGCACCCGCCTGAGTGTGTGGAACTGAAAGCAGAAGGAGGATTAAATCCTCATCAATTATTCTTTCCTTGCCCCTCAGTTTGCAGGAATGAGCTGACTCTTGTGAGCTAGACAAAAATCCCCAAGTCTGGTTTGCATTGTCACTTTTAGAACCAAGGGATACAAGAAAAATCACTAACAACACCTTCTGAACATCAAAGTGAACCTGCTGCCCTGAATCTGGTGTGGGTTTAGAGGATATGAAGCACTGGGCGGCCCACTCCATGTCACTATGTCTCTTGATGGTCTCCATCCTGTGAGTTGATACTAATCTAGGCTCGCCATCTGGCACGGCCTTCAGAATCACCTGTTGACCACTCTGCATAAAATCTAATTGTTTCAGCTTGTGATCAATGGTGTACCTCCCCAGAGTCTGTAACCACTGCATACCCAGAATAGCATCCAAACTATCTAGGTCAATGACATAAAAGTCCACCTATAGAAGGTAATCTCCAAAGTGAATTGGAAGACCATAGATCTTCCCTGTATAGCTCAACAAGTCCCCTCCTGCCACCTTGACCTCAAACTCTAGAATGTCATCTACCTGTAACCTCTTCTTGGAGACCATACCTGCATTGATAAAATTATGTGTAGCACCTGTAACTGAAAGGCAAACAATCCTCTGCCCTCTAACCACTCCTTTCAAATGAAAATGGTGACATGTAGGAATCCCCGAAAGGGATGCTAAAGTAATTGGGGGTTTCTCGTGGGGGGATTTCTTCTTCTTCCCTTCTGCTGATTGTTCTACCTAAGCCTCCTCATCGCTGTCCTCCTCATTGCTACCCTCATACTGCTCATATTCATCCTCAAAAGCTACCTCAATATAATGTAGTTTGGCTTTCCCAAGGCACTTGTGATTAGGAGTCCAAGGCTCCCTGCAAGTAAAGCATAACTTCCTCCTCCTTAACTCATTTTTAGTCTCAAAATCCAACCTAGGAGACATACTCTTATTCTGATTTTTATTTGTTTGGAACGAAGAGGATCCTTTGAAAGGTTTCTTAGGTGGCTGATAAAATGGAGGAAGGTGAATCCAAATCATGAGCTAACTTAATAGAATCATCCAAAGTGTTTGGTTTGAGAACTCTAACCAGCCCTCTGAATTTATCCTGTAAGCCCTCAATAAACAACATTACCTTTCTCTTTTTAGACATGTCCAAAACCATAATGGAGATCCTCTGAAACTCATCAATGTAATGCTCCAATGACCCACTCTATTTTAGCTAAGCTAACTCCCTTTAGTAGACCTCTATATCTTTCCTATCAAAATAGGTGATCAATTTCATGCTGAAGATCTCATAGGAAGAAATCAATCCGTGATCCTGGGTGACAAGGCCATGATGCCACTAATCATATACGACTTCCTCTAAATGCATAGTGGAAAATTTAATTGCCTCAGTCTCCGACATGGGTTTGAGAGTCAAGAAGGTATATAGCCTGTGAATCCAAGCTCTAGCAGATGTCCTACTGCTACCATCAAAAGTGGGGAGAGTCAACTTATTCATAGCATGTTTCAAGTCCCTGTTCGGACCGCTAGGTCTTCTATCTTGTTGGTTCTTGCCGAACTCTCTCTTTTGAACCATGTACTGGGGAAAAGTCAAATATTCTTTGACATTGTTTGGTAACATATTCCACTCGTCGTGCATGGTCATCACATGCTCTGGAAGAATGCCTGTAGCCTCTGGAGGTGCTACCTCTTCCCTTGTATTAATATTTGCAAAGTTAGGCATGAGGGGCCTATCAGACATATGAATGGGGGCCTTAGATGCCCTAGGTGATCCTGCTACACTACCTCGACCACTGTGATGGCTAGTGGGCCTCCTGGCTGTGACTGACAACTGCTGGATAACCCCTGTAAGCTGGTGTAGGACATTAGCAATATGGTCCTGTCCATCTCGTATCTATCTCAATGTTTCCCTGGCCTCTCTATCTGTCTCATCAGTCATTTTCATAACTAGAATGACATGTTACAAAACAAACTCCTTATTTTTTGTATGACTGTTCTCAATTTCAACCTGTACAGAAGAATCTGTCTGCTCCTGTTCAACCCTGTTATGTCTAAATCTGGGTGTCCTGTGCCTACTATGCATCCCTGACTAACATAGCTACTGTTGCAAAAAACTAAAAAATCTAAAAATAATAATCCCACTAGGATGACAAGATCAAGGCTTTGATACCACTGTAATGACTATCTAAGTCTGTACTAAATGACATATGTAAGGTTTTGACTTAAGAGATCAAAATTGCTTTTGTTTACTTTTAAAGCTTCCACGATGGAGAATTCTTGTTTGTAGTTTAGAAATTTCACAATAGTGATATAACCAAAGAGTAGCATCCAATAATGATTATGAAATGTGCGCGAATATTGCTTTCTAACAATTGTCTTTATAATAAAATATCAGAAAATGTGCCTATACTCTTTGTTTTCTGATTCTTAATACATGGAATAGTTCTTTAGCATAAGAAAAGACACCACTACCACTATATGGTTTCACCTTAGGAAATAACCAATATAATTAATAACTCCACACAATATGGGATAAGTTACTAACGAGCTACCTGAGTAATGCTATGCTGGCTGCAGTGGGAATGGTGAAGGTAGCTGGTGCTGATGGCACCCATCATCTCTGTCTACGCACGATGCTGATGGTTCTCTCAACATAACCGTCGACACCCCCTGACTTCACATGGTAACCTTAAACCTGATACCGCGTTGCAATGAACATCGTTGCTTACTGCAGATACACAGTGAAGTGTCCTTTCCTTCCACGTAATGTCTGACGTGGGGAGTCATCTGTTCTCGCGACTGGAAGGAGTGTTGTTGTGGGTGCACATGTTCAACCTGCAACTCCACAACTCACCAACTATTGAATCAAGGTCTCTTCATGCGGTTGGGAGAGTAACTTCACTCATGCCTAGTATCCAATGCCCCTTCCACGTGCTGAGAATTCTAATACGGTGCTGGATTCCACTACCACTGTCGTTTTCTTATAACCACCTGCGGAATATGAATGGAGATGTCTGCACTAATCTCGACCACCTCTCATGGGATTTCCAGTCATTTCGAAATGTACTAAGATTTCCTTTGTTGAACGTATAAGCAAGTTTCAAAACTAACTTACAAGTAAATTGTTCCTTATGAATGCTCAACCATAACTGATTGTTTCCTTTTGCCTCTGTTTTAAGCTCACATATGAAATCAGAATGATTTCACCAATGCTAAGATGCTAGGGCTATGTCCAACTGCTTTGATTTTTCCAAAGGGTTTCTGTCCTTAAGAAAATATAACCAGTCACAAGTGCAACTAGAATTTTATATTCTTGTTTATAATATTTTCATTCTACTTTTCCCAAGAAAGCCGTTTTATTTTATAACCTCGAAGTGAGGAAAAACTCCACGACTTCAACAATGTGGGATAAAGGAGCTCACTTAAGTTACTTTAAGTCACTTTTATAAAATAAAGTAACTTAAAGTCATAAAGTGACTTTATAATATCTTTTTATAAAGTAAAGTGACTTTACTTTATAAAATGAGCCCAAATAATAAATGCTCGCCCACTGAAGCCTGTGACTAGCTGACACCCTCTGAAAGAAGCCTTTAGCCTACCTGGATGGGGATATAGACTAACCAGGCACCATACTAGCCTGCTGCGGGATTGGAGACATTACAACATTGTTTACACATGAATTGGAAATGCATAGACATTCTTTAAATGGATTGGTTCTAACCAGTCATGTTTAATCATTCTTTCTACACTTAGCACTTAGTCCTTTTTACATCTTTAATATCAATCTCTATCACATAAGAAATGAAAACATATGAAATGGAAAAAAATTTTACACTTGAATTGGAAATGCATAGACATTCTTTAAATGGATTGCTTCAAATCATTACATTTTGATCATTCTTTGCACATATCACTAAGTCTTGTTTACATATATCATAGCAATCTCTATCACAAAAGAAATTAAAAGATTGTTTACACATGAATTGGAAATGCATAGACAATCTTTGAACGGATTGATTTTAATCATTACAGTTCAACCAATTTTTGTGCACTTAGCACTGACTCTTTTTTACATCTTTCATTGCAATCTCTATCACATAAGAAATGAAAACATTGTGTACACATGAATTGGAAATGCATAGACATTATTTAAATAGATTGCTTCTAATCATTATAGTTTAATCATTTTTTCTACACTTAGCACTTAGTCTTGTTTACATCTTTCATAGTGATCTCTATAACATAAGAAATGAAAACATTGTTTACACATGAATTAGAAATGCAAAGACATTCTTTGAATAGATTATTTGTAATCATTATGGTTCAATCATTTTTCTGCACTTAACACTTACTTTTTTTACATCTTTCATTGCAATCTCTCACATAAGAAATGAAAACATTGTTTATACATGAATTGGAAATGCATAGGCATTCTTTAAATGGATCACTTCAAATCATTACACTTTAATAATTTTTTCTGCACTTAACACTTACTCCTTTTTACATCTTTCATAGTGATCTCTATCACATAAGAAATGAAAACATTGTTTAATGCATAGAAATTCTTTGAATGGATTGCTTGTAATCATTATAATTCAATCATTTTTTCTACACAACACTGACTCTTTTTTACATCTTTCATTGCAATCTCTATCACATAAGAAATGAAAACATAGCAAATGAAAATATTGTTTACACGTGAATTGAAAATGCATAGGGGAGATATGTGCAAGGGGTCCTAAATGTAGCAACAACAGTTTTATCAAACATATATATAGACATTTACACAACACTACCAACAATATTTATTTGAGATGAAACATCATACTCCACCCTAATATGCAGTATTAACATTGATAACATGCAACCATTTGAGACCCTTGTAGTGTTCACTTATGTTGTAGTCTACCATTCCAATTGAATGGGTGAGCTCTGCAACATAATTCACCACTATAAAGCTCTTCAAATTACAGAGTGTTCTCATTGCACTACAAATTTAGAGTGGATGTGAAATGACTCAGAAACTTGAGAAGATGCAAGAGAGAATGTAATGAAAGTTGGCTCAATTGGTGATGAGTCAAGAGCATTGAATGATTTTGTGCTTGAAATTTGTGAGCAATGTGATGGAAGAAAGGAGAAGGGACACACAGTTATTGACACTGCAAGGAAAAGAAGAGGATTACAAAAAGTCACTTGTGCTTTGCAGTGATAGCAATTAGGAGTTGCTCATTCCATTTTTCGTGTTAAAGAAGTATACACTTTGCAAAACATTTCAAAATCTAAAAGGCTTTAAACTATAAGGAAGAGTGTAGGTTGATGGAAAATAAAAAATGTTCTCAAGTTGGTTTGAATGATGACCACCATCACAGCTTTACACAGTATGTTGGGTAGCTTGACGGAGTGGGCCATTTCACATTTTGGTCAACACACCAAGATGACCAAAATTGGACACCTGGACATACCTGTCTTGTACATGAGGGATACAGATTTAAAAATTACAAATAAAGGTGCTTCCATTAACACATACTACCCTATGCCTATGTGCATGGACTTGTTATCACCTTGGCTGAAGTATCCTATTATGGGTTGTAGAATGCATCCCCATATGTGTAAGACCAATTGAGCATATTTGGAAATGAAAATCATGCTCTATCCATATATTCACAACACATAGTTGCAGTTTATATATGGTTGTATAAATCAAAAACCCCAAAAATACATGTATGGTTCTATAGATTGTCCCAACATTTGTATCAATTATGTATCCAAACATGAACAATAGTAGTTGGTGAGGCATGCACTGCCATTGAGGATGCAATGGGAACCATGTTCTCATCCCCTGATGTTTCTTGTCGAGTGCTACTCACTTGACTTGGAGTTGGGCTGCAATATCCAGTGGCGGTAACATATGATGGCATCCTTGCAATAAAATTAGGAGTGGAAAAGGTAAGGGATGGTGAACAAATTGGAAAATTCATTGCAATTGAATAGTTAGGGATGTTTATGTTGAACATGTCTCGTAGTATGCTATGCTTTTCAAGTAGCGGAGTGGATGGAGTTGATGGACTGTTTAACATCCTTTTTCTTGCCAAATCCCTTACCTTCTCCTGAATGGTCATTTCCTTAGCCTCCTATCCCTTGATATTCCTTTCTCTCTCTTTCCTATCCTACTTTTCTTTCTTCTCTTGTTCTTTGTGCATTTCCTTTTCCTTACACTCAATCTCCTTTTGTTTTTTGTCTAGCTCCTCCTTTTCCTTTTCCAATATACATGATGCCTTATTTTATTTGGTCTTCTCTTTCTTTCAGACTTTGATATCCTCAAGTTCTTTCTCCCTAAAGATTCATGTAATCATCTGATGTTAAGACATGAGATTGGAAGCTCAACTCGATTATGTTATCAACCCACATGCTATGTTTATGGTTCATAGTATGTACAAACAACTTTAAGAATTTTCTGATAACTTTTTGCAATTGAGAAGCCTGGGTCTCGGTTACTTTGGAGAGTAATTTTTCATCTTCCTCATTACCATTCTTCTGATTATTGTGTATAATTTGCATCAATTCCACTATCTGATATGACTCGATCAACATAATAATGCACCACTTCTTGTCGGTCAGTTCTGGGCGATGATGGGAAACTGAAAGTTCCCTCTTCTTGTTGGCACTGCAAATCAAAACCTAGATCCATCACCCCATCCACCAACTAGGTTGGTGGTATTTACTTAGAAGGAAGAGAAATAATTTCTTCCATGTTGTATACCTGGCCTTCCTCCATGTTTCGTGGTGGGTGATCACAATTCAGTTCTATATTTGAATATGTTTGACATATTTGAGCAATGTTGTGTGCAACATTTTCTATTGAAATGTTAACTCTAGACATGCTAAGAATGTTTTGCATTGTTGAAGCATCCTCACATTTATTAATTTGGAATGTGTTTCTAGGTTGCATTTCCTCGAGGAGCGCATTGAGATTGAGGGACCATATTTTGGTCCTTCTAAATCCCTCTACAATGTTAGAAACTATCAATGTTTTTTCAATGGTTTACTTTCTAGTTCTACAGGTTCTTCCCTCCTAATTTATACATTGGGGTACCTTGCTAGCCATGATGATGATTCAGATTTCAAGTATGTTTTGAATGGAGAAAACACACTCACATCTAGGGGCTATAATTTATGGGAGGTGTGTGTTGACAATGTTAGTAGATCAACACCTTGCATCCTTGCCTCATGGATGGTTGTGACTGCAACATGGATGTCATGGCCATTAAAAATGAGCAAGTGCCTCTTGGTGGGTGAAACACCACCCAAAATAAATTATGCAAAGTTGTGCAACCAATTCATGAAGAGTGGCTTTGTCATCCACACATGTGGTTGGAATGCCATGCAAGAACCCAATTCACATTTTGAGATGTAATTCTATAACAACCTCTTCCCCTTAAACAAGTATAAGCTTGGAATGATTTTCTTGGAAGCATTAACACAACATAGAATGGTAATCCATTCTTGAATCTTAGGAATTATGTAGGAGATGCTCCTACTTCCTCTTCTATCTAGTACCTCATTTCTCCATTTGTAACCTCCTGGACTAAATGTGAGCATAACCATATGGATTGATTGATGTGCTCTCGACAATCTCTCGTAGAAAGTAGAGACAATTGGTGGTTTGAGGTTTATCCCCCTATCTTTTTCAAGGCCTTCAATGGTCCAAAATATCAACTCTAGATGATGTGCCTTACCTGACCACTAAGACTTCCTCGATAGCCTGTCCCTGAAATGGGTGGGTCTAGTTTCACAAATTTGAGTGACAATTGCCTTGAAGTTTAAAATATATGGCCCATGACAAACTGTTTCCATCTCTTTTCACATTGAACAATATGATATTCTTAATCACTCATGAGGATTATTTAAGGACCTTTCTTGGAGGTGGTAATGAGACCACCCAACCATTTGGAGAGTGTTGCTAATGGGATGAGCCATTTCTTGTAAGAAACCCTTACCAACATGTCATTTTTGTCTATATCTTTCAGTGTCCCTTCCATGTTAGTTGCAGACAACAACTTCTATGGCAATGTAACTTTTGGTGGCCTTGTAGGTGTAATTTCCCTAATTGTTGGTGGAATGACCTACAAATTTATGACAATGGGAGGTGTGGTTTTAGGCTCTGGAGGGAAATTGAATCCTCTTTTATGTGTAGGCAATCTCGTGGATGATATTTTCTTTTTACCATGATTTACCATATGATCATCCCCTGTAATTTGTAGACAAGATGTAGAATAAGTATGTTATTAGTGCCAAAAAATATATTTAAACTTAACTAGCTTCTAAAGAGAACAATGCTTCAGAAAAAGAAAGTATGGTATATAACGGGTAACTACAAAATGCAACAAACTAACCTTGTTATTTTGTAGACTGATGTTTTTCGATCAATATTAATAGTGATGCTTGAACATAAGAAGTATGGTTCTATTTACATAAAGTTTTATTTTTTGATAGTGATGCATGAACATGTGATTTGTTAACCCACTCATATAGCTAAATAGTAGGTAAGGGAAATTGTAATACCTCAATACATCTGACAATTAGTGTGGTAGGGATTCGTGGTCCTATCCTTCATCCTCAACCAAATGTGGTAGTATAGCAAGAGTAGGTTTTTTCCAAATAATTTGGTGTTTGTAGACCTAACAAGGTATGTTAGGAGAGACAACACTCAATTGACCATAAGGTAGGACATATACCTTGGTAAAGATCCTAGATGGGATTTTCTCATTTGCAACCGTTTGAAGCCTCTATTGTCCTGAAAGATTATCTAAACTTTCTCAAACCTATGGACCATAATTTTCTAAGAAATGTCTGTTCAAATATTTAGTTTTCCACAATTTGAGGTTGACCTTGAATAATTTTGAATAGAAACAAGATCTTGTCGGAAAGAAGAGATCATCACAAGGATATGGTCTGACAAAGAATTGGTCAATAATATGAGGATGGTTCCCAAGTCATCATTTAGGTTCTTGAATCAGTGGATATGGGGTCTTGACAAGCTATTTTGTGCCAAGAATTGGTCTATCAAATGTAGGGGATTACTCCCTGAGAAATCTTAGGACATGTTCATCTACATCAGTTGGAGAGTAGGTTGCAATAACACCTTGACTTGTGAGTGTGCGATGAGTGTTGAAATAGGTTTCCCTATCATTTTCATAATTTTGCATAATCTGATAGTGTTGATCTTTGTGAGTAATGTCAACACTCAATTGTGTCCATGTTTGTTGTGTGGATTGTATCATTATTACTTGTCCATGTTCATTGTCTATGATTAATATCCATGATCATCTACATAATGCTTGAGATTATAAATTTGATATTTGACCTTTAAATTGAAGTATGGTGGAATATGGGTAACTATGAAATGGAACAAACTAAGCATGTTATATCCTAGGGTGATGCTTGATTATCGATATTAATAGTGATGCTTGATGATCAATATTAATAGTGATGCTTGATGAGAAACTGATATGCATTTTGATCTACAATGATAATATATTGTGGAAGATGAAAGTGATGCTTGAGAAAAAGTAGTTTGTTTCCCTTTAAATAATGTTATTTTTGTTTGTTAGTTATGCATGTACATGTAATCTGATATCTTAGTTGGATAGTAAAATAGTAAGGATGTGAAACAATAACTGAATACATGAGAAAAATAAAACTTGAGGATGTGAAAGAACAAGTAAGAGTACATAAAAATGAAAATGAAATGAACATGAAGGAAACAATAAAAATAACATTTCCTAAAGATTGTATTATTGTAAGGATGTGAAATAGTAACCAAGGGTTTAAGGAACACAAAAATTGATGCATGGACATGTAATCTGATAACTCACTTGGATAGTAAAACAATGAGGATGTGAAACAATAAGTAAGGTTACATAAAATTGAAAATGAAATGAACACGGAGGAAACAATAGAAATAACATTTCATGAAGACTGAAATACTACAAGGATGTGAAATAGTAATGAAGGGTTTAAGGAACAAAAACACTGATGCATGGACATGTAGTGTGTGTGTGTGTGTGTGAAAATGTGACTTATCTAGACAACACAAACACTTCAATGAATCATTGTGTGATTGATTAAAAAAATTAAACAAATGGAGTACAAATCAATCAAAGCGACTCATTGACTTATAGTAAATAGGAGTGTGAATTTATTTCTCAGATCATCACAAAATCCAGTGACTATAGACTCCATCTAAATGGAGGATTTTGAAAGACAAGCTAAATTAAATGCAAGTTCATCCAAATTAAGCCAAGATTAATCCATTATTGAGAAAATGAAAGCAAGATTCCTATGATTTAATTATGCAAATGCAAGTAAACTAAATGAACTATGAATATGATAAACAATTAACAATAATCTATAACCAACTAAACAATGTTCCTCTACTTAATTCTTTCATTTTTTAGAAGAATGGAGGCTTGATTATATAGAAATCCTCTCGAAAATGGATGGATGAGATCGATTAATGATTGGCGTTTGAGATTGATCCCAAACTAACACAATCCATGTGCAACTGATTTGATTGGCTGAGACTCAAGTTGAAGAATCAATTAACTCCAATGATTAATCAGTCATTTTGGAAGTTATCAAAGTTGATTTGAAAGTTTCTAATTCGAATGATGAGTTAACAAAACTGATTGAATAGTTAACTGATTTGCTTCAAAAATGATGAGGATATAATGCTTAGTTAACTGAACTGATTTGATTTGTTTCCATTATGATAACCAATTGACTGAACTAAATTGATTTGATCAATCAGTTAAGTAATTGATGACTTAAGAATGTATTTTTTTGGATTATTTAAAGGGTTTAAGCATTTTCTTCCAAATTTTGATGAAATAATTAATTTAGTCCCTTTTTGTGATTAATTGATAATTCTTATTTATTTAATCAACATCCTAAGACATTAATTAAATAAATAGTATAAGGTCAATTTAATTGTCATCAACATGAGGATTTAGGAATTAATTAATTAAACAAGATCAAGTGCAATGATTGAATGAGACCTAAAGTTTAGGTCAAATCATATTGATAAGTTGAATTACCTTTGATTAGGACTTAGGGGATTTAGTCAAGATTAGGGTTTTCTTGATGAACAATAGAGATTAAGGGCTTAGGGTTTTGTAGACCATTTTTGGGTGATTACAATATGAGAACTCACTTGGACAGTAAACAGTAAGGATGTGAAATAGTAATAAAAAAAATTACATCAAAAAAAACCTTGAGGATGTGAAACAATAAGAGTACATAGAATTGAAAATGAATTGAACATAAAGGAAACAATAGAAAGAACATTTCATGAAGAGTGTAATACAGTAAGGATGTGAAACATTAAGAAAGGGTTTAAGGAACAAAAAAAATGACAAGGATGTAAAACATTAGGGATGTGAAATAATAAGGGTTTAAGGAATTAAGTTAACCATGAAAATGTAAAATAGTAAGAGCATAGAAAATAGAGAAGGAAACAAACATGAACAAAAGAATAGAAAGAACATTTCCACAAGACTGTAAAAGTGTAAGGATGTGAAACAGTAAGGGTTTGCACAAAATGATGTAAAATAATAAGGATGTGAAACACTAATAGAAGTAAAAGGATATATAACAGTAAGGATTTAAAAAAAATGACAAGGGTATGAGCATAAGTAAAACAAAATAAATAACATATATAGTAAGTACGTGTGAAACAAAGACAAAATTTAAGAAACTAAATACCGCATGAGGATGGAAAAAATGCAAGTGTTTAGAACAATTGTAAAATGGAACAAGTGAAATACTTGGAACAATATGTCGTATTATTCTTCAATGGTGATTGCATCTTCCTCCCCCTCTTTGATGGTTGTTGTGTCTTCTTTGTGACAATAATGAGTTGAATGAGATGATTTTTGTCAATTAGGATTGCGCCTTTAACTTGATGTGAAATCTAGCTATCCTTTTGAAACATGGAAACATTCTCATTGATGGGAGAGAGAAAGAATCTCTGGATTCTAGGCCGTTCCTATTGGATTTGGAATATCACCTACAACTGATTTCTGATTTGGGAAAATGGAGAAAGATAATTGAATCTGAATAAACAAACTAAAAAGGTGATACACCATATTAATTCAGATTTTTTATAAATTTGAACCGGCATCCACATGACATACACTAATTATTTTTGCAATAACATTCAATATTCAATGCATAGGCTGACTTAAATTCCACTACTAGGGTCTGTACCACAAACAGTGACAATTCTGCCAACAAACATGCAGATTCTGCAAAAGGTTTACACTCCACAACCTAGAATAGGAATTAGATCAATTCACTAATCTATACTATAAAATACTTTACAATTAAATGTAGAAAATTGAAAAGGACTGATAATAGAAACTCATAAAGATGTATGAATAATGGGGCAAGCGTTATTATCCTCAAAACCTATAAAATAGTTACATGAGAAAGTACAAAAATGCCAAGGAATATATTCATTCACTTGGACACAATCTGTATCAAACATTAATTGATGGCTACAAAATGCAAGAAAAAGTGTGAAGGAACAAAATGCTCACTCAACCTTCCTCCTGAATTCTGAACCCCTAAAACTGAATAAGAGGCTCAGATATATACTATCTCATGGGTAATTTTGAAACTCTAACTCCCTCCAAAATTCCTCACAATCAGCTAGAAACCTTAAATTTAAGGCACAATACATGCCCTAAATATAGCCCCTAATGTTGGCATTTTTGAAAAATTACATCTCTTTTATAAAATATATTGCCAACCTATCAAAAACCCCCATATCACACATACATAATTGAACCCCCATATAAAAAACCCTAACCCTACCTAAACATTACCCTAACTATGTATAAATAATGACATGTTGACTAAGGTCAACATGACCAATTTCAATGCAAAAAATATCTACACCTGTGGCATTGGCCAGGTTGTCATGGCACTTGGAGAAGTCTGTCGTGCACTGTACTCTGCAAAGGTATTAACTCCATCTCTGACAAGGGATTTCAAGTTCTATCAAAAATTGCATATGCATTGTATTTTGCATTTCATTTGGAAAATATGCATTTGGGGAATATATTAGGGTTTTTGAAACCCTAAACTCATGGCTCCGCCATGCTATGATTGTGGCACTGCTTCATGGCTTCTCTGCATGATTTTTTAGCTAAAAAATAGCTTCCTCTCTGTCTGTGGTCAGTAATGTTCATTAATGGAGCTTGGGCTCATTGTATGTAGTGGGTAATATTGTGAAGTTTAAAAGAGTTCAGACTCTCTGCATGTACTTAGCACTTGGGTTCACTAAGAGCTCAAACTATGCATAATATTGGAGTTACTTGTTAAGAGTCAGACAACTCGGGATCTCTCCACTGCGGGCTCTCTTCTTAGAATGGAGTATCATCATTGCAGCATTTGTGTTTAACAAGAGCTTGGTCTCATGCCATCATGCATGGTGCTATATATGTTCTTCTTTGATATGAACTCGGGCTCTTTATTGTTTATGGCACTTGTGTTAAAAGAGCTCGGGCTCTCTTCACCATCGCGACCTCTACAAGATTTGGTTTTTGCATGCCATAATATATGGCGCTTTTGATGCACATTTTCATCAAACTTAGGCTCCAACACATCTCAGCTTGTAACTCATAGATAAGTTACTCTTCTTTTTTTGAACATGTTGTTAAACATATTGGTTGTATTACATAGTTTCTACAATATTTTGAGTTACAGGCTCTAGTGCTTGGATCTCCACCATGTTTTCTGCAATAATTCTAGGTTATTATAATATGGGTCTCCATCTTTTCTTTGCGATGATTACTGGGTTTTATCTTTACTCTCTATTGACTCCACCATGTTTATAGTCGCCTTTTTTCAATCCATGATTTCTTATAGATAGAATTCTTGTTGTTGTTCTTCTTGGCTCGAGCAATTTTAGAATACCTACATAGATTCTGTTTGATCTGAAGGTATGAGCCCAACTCTGTTGATATCTATAGTTAGCAATAAACATGTCTGAGAGTTGTCCGTTGTTGTAATTAAGAGCTGAACTAAACTTTTGTCGGCTCTACAGGATGTCTGTGTTTTCCTTTTGTCATATGCTATCTTCATGTTCGTTTGTATTATGCACAAACACTATTATTCTTTATTTAGAACCATGTTGCTTCTTTGTGCACAATGTCGATATAGTATGTTTGAATGTTCACCACTGGATGTCTACACCTCTGTCATTTTGTATTATGTCTGAAACTCTTATATGATCTCATTCTTGTCAAAACAATAGTGGCAAGTATGTATAGTTATCACCTCCAATGAGAATCTTACTCATGGGCTTCGAGCATGGGCTTGTGACTCCCACGAGCAAAACTTGTGAAATAGAGACCGACCATTGAATATGCATGCTTTCTTTTTCATTTGCACATCTCCATTATATACATGCATATTGTTTTTGAATTACATACTTTTATTCAAACATGAATAACACCAACAATAGCATTTCAATATACACATAAACTCTGTTATGTAAACATGCAAAACTCTACTTATTATCTTCCATTCTTTCTTAAAATACTACATTTAAACTCATTTGGACATGCACTTGGAAACATTAAATAATAACACTCTTTATCTTTTAATGCAAATTACTTGTCCTCTATTTTTCATTCCCGATTTCAAAAAAGGATGTTACTGTTATTCTGTTTCTCACTCATTCAAACATACTAGTATTTATAACAACATTAGGATGCACTATTGTTTGATGATAATAGTGTTTGAACTATGTACATGCATTTCTCAATTTGACACAATGTAATTGGATCTTCTGTATATGCATATGTATGACACTTTGTAACTGTTACCCAAATTTTCCTCATCTGGTAAACTTGGCTATAGGTGGAGTAAAATGAGGCTCCCACGAGGGTTGAGCCTAGCCTGTGGAAAAGACCTTAAATTTTCTAGTCTTGGTCCTATCCTCTGCATATCTTTTTAGTTCCCTATTTTTGCCGTGTCTATGTGAAATAACCTAAGTATGAAAATCCTAAGCGTTTCATGGTAAAACCCTGACCCGACCATTTTCTCATTACCTTTTCGAGTCACTTAAGTTCCTTGAAAATTCCATGTGCGCATTTAGCATTACCTTTGGTCTCTAAGTCGTGTAGGGAAAAGAACATATTCTATTTTATCCAGCAACCCTGAGATTTCCTTTAGTCGCATAGTCTCCCAGTGTGACCCGAGGTTAATAAAGTGTCATGAGATCCTGCGACTAAGTGTTTTCTCAACCCATGGGTGTAACTTGAGTAAAAGAAAGGTAGGGTTAAGTCCTTTTAAGTCGGGAGGTCTCGTGATAAACTTCAAGATTAGAAATCTTTATGCGACTTTGAGATTACTCAGTCATTGAGTCTCCAGATTCTCCATGGTTAGGAACGAGTTGAGTTAAGGTTAGTACTGATGTAAGTGACAGAGGTGACAAGGCAATGGTAAAAAAATAACAAAGGGACACGTGTCTTGATGGGCCCATGTTTTATACTGCTTCAGTCTCCAAGTCTTGTAACCACGATGAGATATTCCATATTTATTTGGCGATTGTGAGACTGCATTGTCGCCGAGTCTCATCAATGCAACTAAGGTTAAAGGGAACAATTGGGAGATTCAGTGAGAAGGAGGAAAAGGTAACCTAAGATTATAATTCAGATCCCAGGTAGAGTAAGTTATCTATGGCTATGTTTTAAAATAAAATTAGATTTTGATCTCAGCCATCAATGCAGATATCCGCGTCAGCTGTGACCGTTGTCGTGCAAAGATTTAAAAATTAAAATATCTTTGCAGATCAGATTTAAACAGTTATGACAGAGCTGACTGACAGAGTTTAGATGGATAAGGGATGACCTTTCAGAGGGGCATGGGTTGAGTTAGCTTTTCTGAAGGGGAAATCTAATTTCTGGCAATATTCTCTGCAAATAGTATGGCCGAATTGACCCAAGCTGGGTTTCCTAATTAAGACCTCATTCCATGTATTTCGACTGATCTTCTTTCATATCAGATTTACCAACCTTTCGTAGAGATTTTTGTAGCAAGGCTACTTTTCAAAGAAGTATCTGATCTTTGATGGATGATCCCAGAGTTTCTTCTGACAGATGGGATAGTTAGGGTTTCTGTTATTTAAAGAAAACATATTATAATGTAACCCTAATCTAATCAGATTGTTTCCTTGAGCCTGCATGCTAGGAGGAACATGTATATATAGTTAGTTTAAGAGCTTTTAGAAGAGATTTTTCCTTACTTAGAAATTATCCGTGGCATTTTTCCTGCCCTTCGATGTCTGTAGTTTGTAATCTTTCATTGATGTTCAGATATTGCAAAAGCTTTTTGTGACATCTTTTCTGTCCCTGGGATTTCTTGTCTAAATTTATCTTACTGAATTAGAATATATTGAATGATTTTCAGAGAAATATTGGAGTTCTTGAGCGCTCTTTCTTTCTGCAATTTTGTGTTCTTCTGTGGATGATTTGATTTAGATGAGTTTGTGGATATTCTTCATTCCCCTGTCATTTTGTCTCATTTCTGTACCTAGTTGTAGAAATGGATGTTTGTTTGCAGGTCATAGTCCATGTCTACTTATAGTGAATACGCTATTGTTTGTGAAATTACTTCTTTCCCTGAATAGCCTCTGTTTATCTTAGACCTCCCTATGAAATACTTATGCAAGCCTATCTAGAAATTTGTGTTCTATTGGTTCCAAGGTTTCATGCAGAGGTCAGTTAATGTGTTATGATTCAAGTTACCTTCGGTGTATCACCTAGTAGGATAATTTTCTTTTAGTTATTTCCCTTTCATGCATTCCTTCTATCCCTTTTCCCTCAAGAATTTACTTTCAAGAAAATTTGGGTGACATATCAAGAGGAACTGGCCTAGAATCCAGAGTTCTTGTCTCGGTTAGCAAAAGGTCCCACAGCCTTGAGAAAATTCCCATGTTACACTAGATTACTAAGACTACGAGAGCTTGGGTAAGGGTACAAATCTAGGTGGCTAACAGTTCTGGCACGCCTGATGGGGCTCCATAAAGTAATTTCATCTTGTAAGTCATGATATCGCTGATATGCTGATGACATGATTTAGACCTAGAAGAGGTCATTTTGCTGCATATCTGGAAAATCCAAAGATCTACTAGTTTCAAAGATCAAAGTGCTGGTATGTTCCAAGTTTTTACATATTTTAAAAATTTCCAGCTAACTATATGAGTAGACATGCCAAGTTACTATCGACAAGTAGGTTACTCTCCTTCTTATTATGATAATAGCATTTAGTGGGCTAGCCATCAGCCATACCAAATCCTTCCAAGGCCTATTTTCACCCCAATATTTTATACTATACAAGGCCACCAATATATCCAACATGCTCCAAATGATTACGCTCTTGTGAGAGATTATGAGCAAGCCCTCCAAAGAGAAAACCCATGGGCACTAAAGGCACAACAAGAGATGCTAATGCATAGGTAGTTAGCTCACCAATCTTACCTTCCCCCCCTCCTTCCCCCATTTGGCAACATCCTCAGATCTCATATTTTTTGAAAAAACCAGTAAAGATAAAGGCTTAAATGCTTGACATGATCAAGCAAATATCTGAGATAAAAAATGAGTAGCAAGATATGGAAACTCAAGCCTATGAGAAGAAAGATATGGAAACTCAAGGATATTTTCAAGGGTCAACCCCCCACCCTGAAGCAATGACCTTGCAAGCATATATCCCTGAGATTGGGATGCTTCATGGGAGGCAATTTGGAGAGGAGCCCAATCGCCATGCTGAAATTATGTTAGCAAAGTTGAAAGCTCAAATTTCTAAAAGGGAAGCCCTTGGCCCTGAGCTTACAAATGGGAGGTATCATTTTCTCCCACACCCTATGCATGAGGAACCTACAAGGCATTCATTTCCAATCTTCAAGGATCTTCTTGAAGCACAAAAGCCAACAGAGCACTTGCAGCCGCCTCTAGAACATCAACAGCCTAAGGAGGTGATTGCAACAAGGGTGGAGAAATGCCAAAGTGGTACAACCTTTGAATTACCAAGGGTCAGAGTAGATATGGCTTCTATTTCTTCCCTTGAGCCCCTCCAACTGCATATTCCAAGTTTTAAGGCAAAGGTTCCTGCTCAAGAACCTATGATTGAAGATCAATTTGAAAATTAATTAGGGAAGTTTTTCCAAGGAAATGATTCATCCCAAGAGGCCTCTATTGTCTCTTAGGGTGATGAACCTCTATGGAAATGGCCATCTCTGCCTCCTGGTTGTCAAATTCCAAGCCTTCGCAAGGGTACTAGCTTAGTATCAGGGCAAGAGCTTGTGGTAGATGAGCTTCCTTATGATGATGTGGAAGAGATGAGGTCAAAGAATTCAGAACTCAGTAAGGACTATGATGAGCTTGGACAAAAGGCTGAGAAGATGGAGATGGGTATCCAGGCTGATGCCTTGGTAAACCTATTTGAGGGACTACCCATCTTTGTT
The DNA here is from genome assembly GCA_018584345.1 of Thuja plicata. Classification (NCBI taxonomy): domain Eukaryota; kingdom Viridiplantae; phylum Streptophyta; class Pinopsida; order Cupressales; family Cupressaceae; genus Thuja; species Thuja plicata. Next base: position 225,606 of record MU224624.1, read on the forward strand.
GGTAAGGAAGCAGAGACTATGTCCTTTCTTATGACAAAAAATCAGTCAAGGGAAAAAATGCAACATCAAAAGGTAATGGATATCAAAGAAGATGATATGACCTTGATGGATGAGCTGCCTAATTTCATTAAGTAGGATGATGAAGTTATTTTAATAACTACCCCTGCAACTTTGCAGTAGCAAGAGGAGAACATTGACAAAGGCTTTGAAGAGTGTGATTTTTCAGAAATCATAGGGATTTTTTGTGAAGGGCTCAATGATGAACCCTTATTCCTTGGAGTGGAAGTTTAGAGTTGTGTGTCTATTGTAGAAGATCTATTTTTGGATTACTCCCTTTCAAGGAATCTGCCACCTAAGAAAAATTTGGAGCCAATTTCAGATCTTCAGGATCTTGACAGCTTTGATGAGCTTTTGGCTGGTTTGAAAGAGGAGGATGACAATTTTCTTACCATTAAGGAGGAAGTGACATGGATTTCCATAGTGAAAGAGGACAACTGTTAAAAGAAGGAAGATGCCAACAAGAAGGTTTCCACCTTCAAAATATCAAGGGGCTACCCTATCGTATACCTAGCCCAAATGGAGTTTGCTGAGGTACCTTCACATGATCAGATTGAGGTAAATGAATCTGATCTCATTTTGTAAAGGCAACTAATCATTGTTTGAAAAATATATACATGCCTTATATACTTTTAATTGTCCTTATGCATGTACTGCAAAATTTTTTATTCAGAAAAGGGAGCTACTTTAGCAGTCCAGTGAATGGTTTTGTTTAACCAAGTTTTGTTCACTAGTTAGCTTAGGGTAGATTAGATTTCCTGCTTTCTTTTAAAGCTTTCTAGCCTAACTTCCCAGCTTTTCAAGAAAGTGCCTGTGCACATAAGTTTTGTTTCAGATCTATTTTCTCTGTCAAAGGAAGGTTTTGTTCGCAGAAATGACTCCATGCCCAAATGGAGTGTTTCAGAGGCTACTGGTTCTCAATGTCTAGTAGGCAGACATCCCGTAGCAATTGCCAAGAATGTTACCCAAATTTTCCTCATCTGGTAAAATTGGCTACATGTGGAGTAAAATGAGGCTCCCACGAGGGTTGAGCCCAGCGTATGGAAAAGACCTTAAATTTTCTAGTCTTGGTCCTGTCCTCTGCATATCTTTTCAGTTCCTTGTTTTTGCCTTGTCTATGCAAAATAACCTAAGTATGAAAATCCTAAGTGTTTCATGGTAAAACCTTGACCTGACCATTTTCTCATTCTATTTTCTCATTACCTTTTTGGGTCACTTAAGTTCCTTGAAAATTCCACATGCACATTTAACATTACCTTTGGTCTCTAAGTCGCATAGGGAAAAGAGCATATTCTATTTTAACCAGCAACCCCAAGATTGCCTTTAGTAGCGTAGTCTCCCAGCATGACCCGAGGTTAATAAAGTGTCATGAGATCCTGCGACAAAGTGTTTTCTCAAGCCATGGGTGTAACTTGAGTAAAAGAAAGGTAGGGTTAAGTCCTTTTTAGTCAGGAGGTCTTGTGATAAACTTCAAGATTAGAAATTTTTATGAGACTTTGAGATTACTCAGTCGTTGAGTCTCTAGATTCTCCATGGTTAGGAATAGGTTGAGTTAAGGTCAGTATTGATGTAAGTGACAAAGGTGACAAGGCAATGGTAAACAAATAACAAAGGGGTGCGTGTCTTGATGGGCCAGTGTTTTATACTCCTTCAGTCCTCAAGTCTCGTAACCACAATGAGATATTCCATTTTTATTTGGTGATTGTGAGACTGCGTTGTTGCTGAGTCTCGTAATGCAACTAAGGTTAAAGGGAATAGTTGGGAGATTTAACGACAAGGAGGAAAAGGTAACCTAAGATTATAATGCAGAGCCCAGGTAGAGTAAGTTATCTATGGCTACGTTTTAAAATAAAATCATATTTTGATCTCAGCCATCGATGCAGATATCCGTGCCAGCTATGACCGTTGTCATGCAAATATTTAAAAATTCAAATATCTTTGCAGATCAGATTTAAGCAGTTATGACAGAGCCAATTGATAGAGGTTAGATGGATAAGGGACGACCTTTCAGAGGGGTAGGGGTTGAGTTAGCTTTTTTGAAGGGGCAATCTAATTTCTGGCAATATTCTCTGCAAATAGTATGGCCGAATTGACCCAAGCTGGGTTTCCTAATTAAGACCTCATTCCATTTATTTTGACTGGTCTTCTTTCATATCAGATTTACTGACCTTTTGTAGAGATTTTTGTAGCAAGGCTACTTTTCAAAGAATTATCTGATCTTTGATGGATGATCCCAGAGTTTCTTCAAATAGATGGGACAGTTAGGGTTTCTGTTATTTAAAGAAAACATATTATAAGGTAACCCTAATATGATCAGATTGTTTCCTTGAGCCTGTGTGCTAGGAGGAACATGTATATATAGTTAGTTTTAGAGCTTTTAGAAGAGATTTTTTCGAACTTAGAAATTATCTGTGGCATTTTTCCTCCCCTCTGATTTCTGTAGTTTGTAATCTTTCATTGATGTTCAGATATTGAAAAATATTTTTGTGACATCTTTTCTGTCCCTAGGCTTTCTTGTCTAAATTTCTCTTACTGAATTGGAATATATTGAATGATTTTGAGAGAAATATTGGATTTCCTGAGCCCTCTTTCTTTCTGTAATTTCATGTACTTCTGTGGATGATTTGATTTAGATGAGTTTGTGGATATTCTTTAGTCCCCTATCATTTTGTCTCATTCCTGTACCTAGTTGTAGAAATGGATGTTTGTTTGCTGGTCATAGTCTGTGTCTACTTATAGTGAATACACTATTGTTTGTGAAATTACTTCTTTCCTTGAATAACCTCTATTTATATCAGACCTCCCTATGAAATACTTATGCAATCCTATCTAGAAAGTTGTGTTCTATTGGTTCCAAGGTTTCATGCTGAGGTCAGTTAATGTGTTATGATTCAAGTTACCTTTAGTGTATCACCTAGTAGGATAATTTGATTTCAGTTATTTCCCTTTCATGCATTCCTTCTATCCCTTTTCCCTCAAGAATTTACTTTCAAGCAAATTTGGGTGACATATCAACAGGAACTGACCTAGAATCTAGAGGTCTTTTTTCGGTTAGAAAAAGGTCCCACAACCTTGAGACAATTCCCATGTTACACTAGATTACCAAGACTACGAGAGCTTGGGTAAGGGTGCAAATCTAGGTGTCTAACAGTAACAGTGTTAGTGTTTCCTTACTGTTAAATATGCACTGTATTTGCTTTGAATCATCCTTATGCACTGTCATTTAATCTGATTCATATATGCATACTCATTTGATAATGTTGATGCACTCATTGCATATGCATAGCTGAAACCTTGATAAATATCAACATTATCTTATATATGCTTAATCCATTTGATAACATAACAGTGACATTTTACTTTTGTTGATGGATAACAACAATCATCTTTTCAACAACATTATAGTTAACCTTAACTTGTGCAGTAATGAAATATAGTGTTACCTCATTATTTGATTTGAAATTCTGTTCTTTGCGCTCAATCATTCATTTCAATCTGGAACATCCACCTTTTAGGGTATCCTTTCATTCCATATGGACCTTCTAGAAACATTACTGTACTGTGCATTTTGTATTAGTAGCATTTAAACTTGTAACATCATGCTTGTATCTTGTGTCAAGCTCTATGAACTGCATCTCCTTTTTCTGCATCTTCTCATTTCTGAACTCATGAACTCCTAGCATTCTTTCATTGCATGTAATGCATATTATGAGCTTCAAGCATGCTATTGTGACACTTGTTGGCTAAATATTTTGCAAGTCACTAAGACTACAACTTGAAAAATGTGTGTTTTAGGTAGCAGTATGTGAGATTTCTCTCTCCTCTTAGCAATAGGGGAGGTTCCCTTCTTATCGTAGGTGGCTTCAAGTAGAACTGAACTGTAACACATACAGTTCACCTTGCGACAACAATACTGGTGACTCAATGATTGACTTAAGAACAATCAAAGGAGGCAGCAGTTGATTTATCTAAAGATGAAGTGATACAATGAGCTCAAAGCCTCCTGTCCTCACCTCAAATAAGTATTCTAATCTATTGTCCAATACTTAAGCCCAAAGTCTTCAGTCCTTGAATTATATCAGCCACTAGTTTCTATAGTAACCCCGATTTCCTGAAGCACAAAGTCTTCAGAAAACTTGGATTAAATCTTCTCTGATGATATAAACAAAGAAATTATTCAATTTGAACAAGGATCAATAAATGCAACATAAGAATACATTCATTAATTTTCAAGACAACAACACAAAGTTTGTCAATCTCTATTCCTTTATTCAAATGCTTAACTCTCTTACAATGAAACACAAAGTTTTCAGAACTCAAGAGTTTTGCCTATAGTTTATTTGCACAAACAAAAGATAAAAGATTACAATGAGCTCCCTCCTTTATATAGGAAAAGAGGAGAGAGGAAAGTGGAGAAGAAAGGGGAAACCCTCAACCACTTTGACTTATTCAATCCTTATCCCTAACTAACTAACTTTGACCTAGTCAAAGCTTATCTATAACTAACTAACTTTGACTTATTCAATGCTACAGAACCTAATGTCCTTGCAGCATGATTACATGAGACTACTTTACATATTTTTGTGTAATCTGTCAAAAATTCTACACTTTTGCATAATGAAAGCATCTAAGTGTCTGAAAGGATATGACATCTATTTGCATCATCCTCTGACAGTCTTCTTGCTGCTACAAGATGCCTGATGAGTGATGTGTTCTGGTTGGGTGAAAGAATCTCAAACCAGAATGTGAATCTCTATCCTAATTGTTCAACATCATAGTGGTGATCACTGAGAGGCATCTTTGGGTCTTTCTGTTTCAGTTTTTAAAGAATTCTATATTTTTATTCTCAACTCTTTTCACCTCCTTGTCTGGCTCCATCACATGGTTGCTCCTACTTTATATGCTCCTCCTTCATATGTTCCTACAACCGTGGAACTTGAAATCAAGATTTTGAAACTTGACCACACATTGGGAAGAACATTGTATGTCGTATTTTGGAGAATATCTCTTTCTTTGCAACCGCATGGGAAGTACTTTGTTTCTTGCAACACGGATCTTCATGTTGCTTGAGGGGAAAACATTTATCTCATTAAGGACACAAAAAGGTGGACTTTTTGTACTGATTTGCATACTTGAAAGCTGAAATCCTTCTTTGATATGTAGTATGAACATTATGGAAGAAGTGGGGTTTCAATCCATAATGCAAATATACATCGACAAATGTTCAAGGTGGAATTTTTGGAAACATTTGCATTTCAAAAAATTCATGCATGAAGGTGGGTTTTTCGGTTGTAAATGCACATCTTGGGAAGTGAAGGCAAGAATGAAATGCAATTTCCTCCTCTTAAGGCATGGTGGACTTCTTAGGCAAATTTTCATATTAGGGGCTTTCTCTTGTGGGCTTTTTAAGCATGTTCGTACATGGAAAAACTTTACATCTCTTTTTCAAATGGGGATATGAAAAAGTGGAGTTTTATGGGCTGACTGAATGGTGGACAACACTTTGCATTTTCTTTTTTGCGCATCTTTTAGGAAGATCATCATAGGAACAGGGTTTTTAATCCCGACTGCATATAAGAATAGATAACATTCTCATATGCAACTTTCAGAAAAGATGAGAGAGAAGAAGAAAGTATATATAAACAAAACATAAAGAAAACAAACAAGAAAAGAAAAGACCAAATTACCTTCCTTGGATGCAAAGGAAAAACCAAATTCCTCTTCAAAGAAAAACTTGGGAAAATAAATGAAATTTGAAATTGCCGATTAGAGGAAATTTGAAGAGTTATATAGACTCCAAAATTGACAAATTCTTGTCAAAATCAAAGTGAATATCATTGGTCTTGGTTTGGGGAAGGACAAGTGTTCATCATGCATCAAAATTTGCATGCAAACAACATGAAAAGAGGAAGAAATCTTCAAAAACATGGCCTATGATCATGGCATGCCTTCCACTTCTTGGAAAGAAACAAGTCTTCATTAAAGATGGAAATTTGAAATTGCTATTGAAGGGGAAAATCAGTTCATTCAACTGTAGATTTAATGGCTATTTTATTGGAAAAGAAGAAGTCTGAAGCTTTAACTAAGACATGGATAGTTCTCCCCATGGAAAAAGCCATTAAAAGTGAATGCAAATTCAAAATTACAAACTCCAACTCCTCTTTGGAAATTATCGTAGCATGCTGTGGATGAGGTTTTATTGTTTTTGAAAATATTCATGCATTTCCATCAGAAAAAGACCCCATGCACATATGTTGTTTTGACGTGAACTTTGAAGAACAATGCATATGAGAATAGATTAGACCCGATAATATAAAGTTATCCATGGGCTTTTTTAAAAATGAAATAACATATGTATTAGCATATGTATTTAAACGCATATGCTAATATATATGATATTTAGAGCTGAATTTCTGGATTGTGGAAATCTAATCAATTTAATATATGATATTACATTGCCACGGGCTTAGAAAGGATACACGGGTTGCATATATGCCAATATGCTTTTAAAAAATAAATCAACGCATATTGTTTGGAAAGTTCAAAACATATTGGTAAAACATTTTCGTGTTTTAAGTGACGCATAAACTTATTTTAAATATCCCAAATGATATGTAATATCATTGGATTCTAACGCCATGTCACGCGATGAGAACCGACGCTTTACTATTTTAAATCAATGCAAAATTCATTTCAATGAAAACCGACACCATGCATTGATTTATGCCGTCAGTGAGAAAGGAAAAACCATAGGCTTTAATAAGGATATAACATATGCATTGAATTAAATGTAAGCCTGGTGGTTAAGTTATCCACACCTCCTATAAATAGCATCGCGGGCTTTGATAAATAGAATAACATATGCAATGGCATATGTATTCAAAAACATATGTATAAAACGTAACCGCAGGTTGTTAAGTGACGCATGGCGTCTGATCAACATGTAAAATGATATGTAATTTCATTAGAAATTAACGCCATGTTAGGGGATGAAACCGCCACTTTCTAAACCACTCCATTCTCTTTGTTTATAATGTATGCTTTATTATTTTAAAAACAATGTGTTAATATTATAATAAAACTAATTATAATACATATTATAATTAGTTATATTTTAATATAAACATTAATATTCAATATTTTATTATTATTATTTTAAAATAATAATAATACATTGTTTTTAATTAAATGGTAATTCGTAATGAATTATAAGATTTATAAATCAAAAGATGTCATTTTTTCATAAATCTCATCTTTATCTTCGACGTTTATTAAAATAAATTTTTTTTAACAATATATGCATATCATGCAATTATCATTTTTTTTAGAATCTATTTTAAATGCAAAAGGAACTTAAAATGTTTGTATGTGTCTTTAAAATTTTAACAATTCGATATGCGGATGTGATTCAAGATCTCGCTATCATTAAAATTTCTAAACAAAACTTTGCAGAGTGGCGCAAATTTTAAGATAGAGTTTAAAATCTCACTCATACAAAATAAGGTTAAACTTTATGCGCTCGACCAGAAAAAGACCATTTCTTTACTGACCTTGGAAGGACATGGAAAACTATTTGCAGAGCAACTGAAACACAAAGACGCTAACTAAATTGGAAACAAAAATAAGACGCCAAACAAAGAAAAAAAGAGAAACAAAAGACTGGACGCTTTGTAAGAAGTAAAACAGAACAGGACCAAGGGATAACTGATCCCGCCAAATATAACTTCTTACAAAACCTCGACACTCTTAGAGAAAAACTCCTAGCAACCATTGAGAATTGCGTAGGGTTGCCCCAATTTTGGGGAATGCAAAATTGAGGACAACAACACTTACTGCATTTTTCTTTATCATCTGCAACTAGTGAATTCATAGATCATGTTTCTTTTTGCATTTGAATATAATTTTGCTTATTTTGCTTGCACACACCATCAAATCAACATGTTAGGTTAGTGAAAAAAATTAACCAATCACTATTTGTGTGTGAGTTCCATGTGAAATGACATTCATGCATGAATGTTGGTTGATTGGTTGTGTTTACCATCTTAATGTGTTGATGTTCTGAAAAAGGTTTCTTAGCTACATGAACTAAATCCCTTTAATCCAGATTTCTGGTCTTACAAACAACAACTCCTGAATAATGCAAAATGATAACCATATACAGTAAAAGGTTTCATGGAGTTATGTCCCTTTGATACTTTTATTCAGTTGATTTAGATGCATACTTTGCTGTTGTATTGATGTTATTGGTAGATTTACAGCTCTGAAAGTTTGATTGTAGTATGCTATCTTGGTTTCCATGCATTGCTTAGATCCAATTTGGATCTAACTCTTTTATCTTTCCATGATGCAGGACAAGCCCCTAGACCTAGAATGAAGAACTGACAGGAGGACTTGGATAGAGACAAATACTTGACAGAGTTCAGACAACCAACTACCATAATACATAATCAACTTTTAGAAGGCAATGCATGGACTCATACTCATGCTTCTTGTTGGAAAGTGACAATGCAAGCAATTGTTATTTTGTCATTGATGTCAAACCTTAACTGGTGAGACTATTGTTATCTATTTGAGTACCATATCTATTGATGATGACCAAGTGAATGGTTGAGTTAAGGCAATTAAAAGGGTACTTGATCAATTGGCGCTCTGGAAAAGAAATTAGTTGTTTATCTTTCAAAGACAATTTTCTGGCTGTTCTATGTCGAGCAAGTTTGGCTTGTGTTGAGCAAAGTTGCTTATAACGAGCAAAGTTGCTTGTGTCGAGAAAAGTTGCTTGTGACAAGCAAAATTTGTTCAATGCCGAGCACTAGTGAAATTTTTGAGTGGAAACAGTGATGTTGGCCGACTTACAGTAATTAGATTAATGATGAGATTTTAGATCTCTGGCTGACTTAGCTAATTTATTGGGATATGTAATATTAATTAAAGATTGATCCACATCATTTAATGTATGGGTAACCATAATTAATGCATGGTTTCAAGATTCAATTAGAGACTAATTTGGAGAAGTAAATGTAATGCAAAGATGGAATGATCCGTTGGATCTGACCTAACCTAAGATCTATGATCTTGTTTAAGCGGAAAAAGATTTATCTGACCTAGACAGAGAGGTATATGAAAACCTCAAGGGGTTATTCATTTAGGATGCAAGAGGTGTGCTGATAAATGTGAAGTGGATGTGTATGAAAAAGGGTTGCATAGTTGATTTACTATTTAGCATGATCTAGCAGAGAAGGCTAAATACATAAGTAGAGAGTTGCATGTGTGATTGCTTGAAAAATTTCCAACATATCAGAAGGTTGAAATGACAATGCAGGCTATCCAGTAAGTTAACATCAGAGCTATAATTGGATCTAAATTTTCAAAGTAAGTTGTATGTATCATATCACAACTGGTGATTACTTTCTAACCATTGTATCAGCTAAATCCTTTAACTAGGTCACACCTAATAGTGTGTTATTATAACCTTTAACAGGGTTGGCTCCTCATAGAGCTCACTTCAGAAGAGTGAAAACTTGGTAGCATGTTATTGGTGGTTTTTCCCATATTGGGTTTCCACGTTAAATACTTGTGTCAATTTGTGTGAATGCTTATGGTTTGTTTTACTGTTATGTTTCTACAAGCTAGTTTCAATTGACAATAAACTGCATGATTAAAATTGTTGACATATGCTACTGCTGCTGAATAGATCTGAAATACAGAAAGTTTTTATTTGCTACATCTAGACCTGAGGATAACTGATTCACCTCTCCCCTCTCAATTATACTAAATTCATTCTAACAATTGGTATCAGAGCTTTGGTCTCCTGAAAATAGTTTGAAGGTACTTGGAGCGAAAAGATCAAGATGTATAAGGAGGTTCCCAAGCTAAACAAAGATAACTTCCTTGCATGGCAGAGCTTGATGAAACTACATTTGGCTGGTATTGGAGATGAGTCCAAGTGACTTATTGAAAATGCCTATGTACCACCTACTACTCCTCTCATAGCTGCACAACTAAAAGAAAAGCAAGAGCACAATCAAACAATGTTGGAGATCGCCTCCTCATTGAGCTATTCAGAGTTTGATGATATAAAGAGCTGCACAAATGCAAATTAGATGTGGGACAAACTTGAAATTTTCTATGGTGGAGACACAAATGTGCTGAGAGCTAAATCAAAAATTCTAAGAGGAAATTTTGATGAGATGAAAATGCAAGGAGAAAATGTTAATCAGTATTGTGGTAGAGTAAAAGAAGTTGTTAATGCCATTAGAGGAGCTAATGAAACAATTGATGAGAACACTATTATGAGCAAGGTACTGAGAAATTTACTTCCTATATATGTTATTAGAGTTTCTGAAATTCAAGAATTGATATGTACTCCTAACAATAATTTGAATCTGGAAAATCTGATAGGCAGAATCACTGCATTTGAAATGTCAAATTATGATAACTATAATCCACAAGGGATTGATTCTGCTTTTAGATCACAGTTGGTTCTCAATAAATCTAAGAAAAGAAAGAAACATGTGAATAGTGATAGTGACACTTCTGATGATGATCTTGAAGAACTTGAAGCACTTATGGAAAAAACGCTATCCAAAGGAAAAGGAAAATACAAAGGTAAACTTCCTATTATTTGTTTTTCATGCAATAAAGTTGGTCATATATCTGCTAGATGTCCTGATAATAATGAAAAAGATGAAAGAAAGGACTACAAATACAAGGAATACAAAGACAGAAAGGATGACTGAGACTTTAGGAAATATAAAGACTACAAAGACAAAGGTAAGAAATCTTGTTATATTGCTGAAGAAACTTCTGACAATGACACTGACAATTCTGATGACAATGATATAGAATTTGTTTATGTTGTAATGAAAGAAGATTTTGATGATGATGAGAAAACTACATTAATCTCTTATATGAGTAAAAGTGATCGTTGGATCATTGATAGTGGTTGTTCCCATCATATGACTGGTGACAAGGATAAGTTTGAAAACCTAAACCAATGTAAAGGAGGATATGTAAAATTTGGCAATGATGCACCATGTCATATCAAAGGTAAAGGATTGATTAACCTGACTGATAAAATCAGATGTGATGATGTGTATTGGGTTGATGATCTTAAATACAATTTTCTAAGTGTTGTACAGTTGAACACTTCTGGTTACAAAGTTGAATTCCATCACAGAAAAGCAAAGATCTATGATTCTACTGGAGAATTAGTTGAAGTGGTGATCAGACTAAAGGTGACTTATTTTATCTGGATTTATCTAAAGAAACATGTTTGTTTGCACAGTATAATGATGTTTGGTTATGGCATAAGAGGTTGTGTCATGTGAACTTTGGTAACTTGGTAAGCATAAGTAAATTGAAAAAGGTTAGAGGGCTACCTAAGTTAAAGAAACTTGAGAATGCTATGTGTAAACAATGTCAACTAGGAAAGATGACTAAGTCTAGTTTCAAGAGTAAAACACATATATCAGAGGAAATTCTGGAATTGGTCCATACTGATCTCTGTGGTCCCATTAAAGAAAGAAGCTACTGTGGTGCTAGATATTTTATTCTATTTGTTGATGATTATTCAAGGATGATGACTGAATGTTTCTCAACGAAAAATCTGATGCATTCCAGTTATTTAAATGGTACTTAGCTAAAGTTGAAAAGGAAACAGGAAAAAGTTTGAAATGCTTAAGATCTGACAGAGGTGGAGAGTTTATTTCTAATGAGTTTAACAGGT